>JAQYXR010000099.1:0-209675 GCA_030545055.2 Neoaliturus tenellus
TTATAGGGGCATCTTTAGCACGGTCTTAAGGTTAAAACATTTGCGAACTAAAGGTGCGTTGTCCCTGGAGCGACTCTTGCGATAGTCGCTAATCATGTCATTGTCCCTAAAGCGATTTTTATAGATCGGCTATATTTTATATCGAGGAAAGTAAGGTTATGCCGGCCTGTGCGGCATTAATTAAGTCAGCCAGGGTAAATCAGAAAAATATAAGTTAAATATCTTACATCAGAATATACAGATTGCCACCAACAAATCCCTTGAGTTGGATATATTTTGTGAGGATCTCAGGCCTGATGTTCTAATTTTGTCAGAATTTGGGTTTAATGAAACAAATATTTTATTTTCCGAAATTCCAAATTATGTTTTGGGGGATTATTTCATTCGGCCAAACATTAAGTGGGGGGGAGTTGCTTTATTTTTGAAACGCAACATTAAATTCAAATCTTTGTCAATGAAGTCATCAGTCGAAAAACATTTGAAATTGCGGGGGTTAAAATCTTTACAGTGGGCGGGGAATCTCTTTTTATTTATGGGTTGTACCGCTCCCCTGACGGTAACAAAAATATATTCTTTCAAAAATTAGAACAATTTTTGCAACAAGTCACCACTAAAAATCAGAAGTTTTTGTTGGCAGGTGACTTCAATATTGATGTTTTAAACACCCGGGACAGCAAAACCAAATCTTTTCGGGAAACTTTAAATGGTTTTTGGGTTAGAGTGGTCTGTGAACTCGCCCACCAGAGTGACACATACCTCGCAAACAGCCATAGACAACGTTGTTTCGAACATCGCTGATTTGCCAGTCTCGGAGTTATCCACAGCCATGTCTGACCACTTTGCTCAACTCGCCACTGTCGAAAGCTGTACACCACTCCATCTCCAGTGTACAGTCAACAGCAGAAGGGACATCAGGCCCGCAAACGTTTCTCTCTTAAATAAACATCTTGAAAAGGAAAAATGGGACTGCCTCGAAAAAAAACCTTGTGCAAATACTTTTTTTGACTCTTTTAGTAATTGCTTAAACTTCTATCTTGACTCTTTTTGTCCCATAAAACCACGTAAATCGAACCAAAGGTTCAATAAAAACCCTTGGATCACTAAAGGAATTTTAGTGTCCAGGGAAAATTTGAAACAATATTGGAGGCAGTTGCAATTAACTAAGAACCCTGAATTTAGACTTTTTTACATTTCATACAAAAAAATATACAGAAAAGTCCTAAGGGCTGCTAAAAGTTATAAAGTTATGAAGTAAATAAAAAATTAAAAAATTCAGAGAATTTCTCAAAGCAAGCATGGTCTATTATAAATAGCAACAAGTTGTCCGTTCAAAAACCACAAACATCCCAACTGGAGGTGGAGGGAAGGATTGTCCGGGAGCCGCGGGAGGTAGCGAGTGTTCTTAACACATTTTTCGCAAATGTGGGCGACACCAGCCTTACACTCGCTCCTCCGGTTGCGCCTGGTCAGTTCATATGTCCGGCCAAATCGATGCTTTTGAGCGATGTTACCGAGCAAGAGGTGACAAAGGTCATTTGTGATCTGAGGGGAGGGCGAAGAAGTCGGCTGATGTCAACGGCATGTCTACTTCGCTTTTGAAAAAATGCCACAATGGCATCGTGGGTCCCCTCATTCAATCAATAAACTTTTCTTTCCGATCAGGTATTTTTCCAAATTCATTGAAGGTTGCAAAAGTGATTCCTATTTTCGAAAAGGGAGATCCACAGCAACCAAACAACTACAGGCCCATATCAATCCTGCCGGTGCTCAGCAAAGTCTTTGAAAAATTATTCATGCGCAGGATGCGAAATTTTTTTGATGAATTCAAAATTTTGTCAAACGATCAGTTTGGTTTCAGAAAAGGCAAATCGACTGTTGACGCAATCATCCGCCTAGTGGAAATGATTGTGAGAGATATGGATGATCATAAAATGACATTAAGTGTCTTTCTCGATCTGTCTAAGGCGTTTGATTGTGTGGAACACAACGCACTCCTTGACAAGTTGTGGCATTGTGGAGTGCGTGGCTTAGCACATTCGTGGTTGAGATCATACCTCTCCGCAAGGTCACAGCAAGTTCAGGTCAACGGAGTCATCTCACATACAACCACTTTGAGATATGGAGTCCCTCAGGGATCGATTCTCGGCCCCCTATTATTCTTGGTGTATGTGAACGATCTCAATTCTGTCATTCCAAAAGGACGAATTGTCCAATACGCGGACGACACGACTCTCTGTTTCAGTTCAAACAAAATTGAAGAAATCGAATTTTTTCATTTGAAGGACTCAATTCATGCATTCAGTATTTTGAAAAGCAAAACCTCAAAGTAAATCCTTCCAAATCAAACTGCATGGTATTTGGACGCAGCACCGCTCTAAATACATGTCGTCCAACTGCAATGATTGACGATACAGTCATTGACGAAGTTGGTTTCACAAAATTCCTCGGAATGCTTGTTGATGATGAGCTAACATGGACTGAGCATGTGGACAGTATATGTAAGAAGGTCTCTTCAGGGATTTACCTGCTCAGGAGACTTTCTGAACACTGTCCCACTGAGTTATTGCTTATGGCTTATCACGGTCTGATTCAATGCCACTTTACTTATGGCATTGCTCTATGGGGTAGCTGCTCACAGAAAAACTTCAACCGTGTCTTCATTCTTCAGAAAAAACCATACGGATCATAGCAAAACTCAAATTTAGAGAGTCGTGCCGAGATGCCTTCAGGGAACTAGGATTGCTAACATTGGTTGAGCTCTACATCCTTCACACTGCACTCTTTTGCAAGTTCAAAAGTAACCTGATTCAGGGCAGTGATGTGCACGATCACAACACAAGGTCGAGAAATGTGTTTTATGTGACAGCGCAGCACAGGTTGGCGACAATGGCACGCCTACCTTCTTTGGCGGGTGTCTCCTTCTTAAATAAAGTTCCAGAAGGCATTCGAAATGAAAATTCGGAATCAAAATTCAAATCTAAATTAAGATGCTATTTAGCGTCGTCCGTGTTCTACTCGGTGGACGAGTTCATGAACCACAACTCAGGGGAGACATCGGCTTGAGTCCTTTTATTATTTTGCAATGGTACTCTCTGGCTGGTACTCTTTCAACATATATGTGTTTTACACGATGAGTGTTTATTTCTTAATGTATTGTTGACGCATGCTATGCAATACTTGTATTGTCCAACAGCAATAAAGAATTTATTTATTTATTTATTTAAGTGTTTTTCGTCATGTGTTCGTGGTATATGTATACCAAGTATTAACACAAGAACTTTTAGTTCGCAAATGTTTTAACCTCAAGACCGTGCTGAAGATGCCCCTATAATAAAGGGGCGAAATAATTGTCCACGAGGATAAACTTTTTGGATTGCATTGACGGTGAGTTAATTCAGATTTAACAAACTATAAATAGATTCTTGGACAATTTCGCCACAAATCATGTAGAAGACATAGACAGAGTGATTTATAAAAGACGAGCATATGACCTACTTAAAAATAAATATTTGTGTGAGTCCCAAAAGCGAAGTCCCCCTTCATAGCTCAAACAGATTTTTCACATTCAAAATAAATCTGTTCATAGTGTTTCTACCAACAATGATTCTTAGATGTTCATTTTTTCATCACCACTCAATATTATTTGTTTGGCGAAAACACTATGAGCTGAAATCAAACTACATTTTAATTCAAAACATGTAGGAGTTTTAAGATGTAGAGAGTCAGTTTCGTACGGCACTTAATTGCGGTACCATGAAAATTATGAATAAACTGTACCTGTGAACAAGACATGCATAAAAATGGAGTCTGCTATCTACCGATCCATCTCACAAATACAATTTTCCAGTGTGACATTTGAGCCATGCTGTCACATACGTCCCAGCTCGACCATTTTTATACCATATCACAAACTACTTGCTTTGCTCATAACTATTTGTTTTAGACATGTCCAATATTGTAAAGGCGGTTGAATACTTTTTTTTTAATTCTTTGGTTATTGTGCTTGAAAATATCGAGTTTTGTTTTACATAATTGACAGAAAACTGGGTGGTTGTTCAAAATATTGATACACAAGTCATGGGTGGTTGTTCAAAATATTGATATAGGTACAAGTCAGTGTGGATGGCATCCCACAAAACTCTTAAGGGCCATTTTAGTTTATTTTACAATACAGTATTTGTTAGTATTATGTCATCCAACAAGTTTTGTAAAACAAAGTTGAACGTGGATTTAAAAAATGTATTCTCCTTAACGAGATTAAGTCTACTAATTTTTTTGGGAAAATCTAAATATTTTTAGCATAAGCCTATTATTATAGATGAGCCATTGAGGGGTGGTCAGAAACGAGGCAAGAAACTTGATAATGCGTAATACGCTGTCAAGAACAATTCTGATGCTCAGTAAAGTAAGAAAATTTACTTTAAATTCTAAACTTGACATTCTTGTCTACATTATATGACAAGGATGTATTGCAAGTCTAGTGGGATAGCCCTAAGGTTAAGTGGGATAAGCTTAAGGTTAAGTGGGATCTACACTTAATGACTTGTATATCAATATTTTGAACAACCACCCTGTTTTTTGTCAATTACGTAAAACGAAATTCGAGATCTTCAAGCACAATAATCAAAGAGTTATAAAGAAAACAAACTCTAAGTACTTGTGTACCTCCTTTACAATATAGGAACATGTCTAAAAACAAATAGTTATGAGCAAAGCAAGTTGTTTAATTGTGATATAAAAGTGGTCGAGCTGCTGGGACGTATGTGACAGCATGGCTCAAATGTCACACTGGAAATGGGTATTTGTGTGTGAGATGGATCGGTAGATAGCAAACTCCATTTTATGCATGTCTTATTCTCAGGTAAAGAGGTATTCATCATTTTCATGGTACCGCAATTAATTGTCGTACGAAACTGGCTCTCTACATCTTAAAACAACAACAATTATAATAATTCTTTATTCATCAAAATGAAATACAACACAACTAAACAAGCACAAGTACAAGGTTTCGAAATTGGTACAGTAAACACAAGTACAAATAGTTTACAAAAATACATTAATAATCTACTATAGTACATGTAATAAATAGCAATTAAAATTTTTAACGAATAAATGGGTTGGCCAAAGGCTAAGCCTGATACGGGGCTTCCTCGTTTTATTGATATTATTATTACTTTTTTTTACAGAAAAGTTGTGCCTAGTTGCTAGTAGGCCTAAACATAACTCATTGAATGAAGCTCAACATTGTGTGTTATAGCTGCAGTGATTTATATTTTCTACAAATATGATAAAATCTAAAATACAATTGAACAGCAAACTTGATAATGACACAAAACAAAACATAGAAATACCTTTCTTCCACAATCATTCTAAATTTGAAATTTTAATAGTTCCTCGGCATCTTTAATAGTAATTAACCATCTTCTAAGTTTATTTAAATAACCCTTATGCTGATTGTTTTTGTTGTATTAAAACATGTAGAATATTTTTGTTTTAATTTTGAATGCATGCGTAACTTGCTTTTTGAAGGGCATTGAATAGTTTGAAGCTTGTCTCCATACTCACTGCATAGAGTAGGCCTACTTAGTAGAAATACTTATAGGACCCCCTTAACGTTGTTCCAAAGTTCCATGTTAGAATTGCACGACTCTAATATTGTTTGTAAAGGATATAAATTTAGAATGTAACAGCAACGGAAATCATATTATTCCTACGGTTCAAATATTTGTCATTTTTGAAAATTTTAGAGAGGTTTTGTACTCAAAGCCCACTCAATGCTCCCTGCAGAAGGGGGGAATTTCAGAGAATAAAATAATCTGGTATCATATAGGCTTACAAAATTGCAAGCTTGTTGGGTCATGTGACGTTTAAGAGAGAACAATGTTGATTATAGAATCTCTTTTTTAAACTTACCTGCCAAAATCAGTCTTGCTAGAAACGTTCATGGTCAGAAATCCACAGGCACACAGGTCATAAAAAAGGATCCTTTAAGTAACGTCCATATTCTCATATTCCAAATGTCACGTCACCCCCCCCCCCCCCCCCCCGGGGAGGGGGCGAGCGCAGTGCCTATACTGTAGGCACGTGACTGTGGTTTCGCGGTAACGCCAATTCGTTCTGGGCAATTTTGTTTCTTTATGTCCGTCTGTGTGTTTTTAAAACCCTTAGTGTACTTTGGCTGTGGTGCATTTTAAAGGAAAAGAGTGGATGAATTATGTTTTAACCTCACCTAAAATAAAAATGTATATAGGCACACAAAAATGTATCCTATTAAAATGCAGTAGAAGTCAATGACTACGTATGAAGTCAGTAGTCCTATGCCAGTTCTATGGTTAATGGCGTTGCTAAATAATAAAATCTTTCATAAAAGATTTTTCTTTAGGTCTTCAGCATGTTTGATCTTTTATAACTAAACTAAATATGCTACAAAGGCGACGCAATCTGGAATAAGTAATCCTCAGGGAAGGTAGAATATTCTCCAGGTTTACCACTCTTGGAGTTATTTTTTTTAACTCTACAAATAAATGAAGTACCTGGGGGCCGAGCATTTGCTCGGTAAACTTAAGGGGGCCGTTCGGCAAAACGAAATGGGCTCGTCGAAATGTCGGTAATTATGTAGGAAGATTGCCTGAGTTACCGACGCCCGAGCCAAGATATCGGAAGGCACAAAAAATGGAAAATCAGGAGCGGCTGTTGCGTCCCTGGTCTCCCCCTCCCCCAACCGACCCCGAAAGATTTTCAATGAATGACACTGACCACACGCCAGCACAACAGAGCGGCCGGCGCAGACCCGGTTTTCGGGGTTGTAAAAATTATCTCGCATCACTGGCACTGTCTGTCCCGCACCGGGGGAGGCTCGACAGCCGTGCGGCGGGTATGAGGAATTCAACACCCGACTCTGAGTGACGGATTGCATGGTTATGTTTATTTTTGGATCAGTCAGAGTTTCCATAACATCCATATACCGTCGCTAAACAAAAAATTACACTACCATAATCACTTTATTTAGAATAGGGCATTGTCTTTTTAATGTTTTATATAATTTCAAAACAAACTTTTATAGTTTTAATTTTAGATATCATTTTAAAACAAACTGTCATAGTTTAAATTTCAGAAGTCCAAATTGTTTGTAACCTAAAAAAACAATTAAATTATTTCAAAGTACGATTTTTTTAATAACGTAAATTTAAATATTTTAATTAATTATAAAGTAGTATTCAAATTATAAATAAAATTCTTCTTACAAGGATTTAACATAACAAGGCAAATTTAATATTAGTTAAATTTAGCAAAAAGACCCACCTTTGCTGTTATTCAGTACTTGATTAAATTAAATTCAAGATTTGGTGAGAACAGGATTTGATTGAAATAAACTAAAATAAGCTTCCCTACAAAGTTGTTCAGACAGATAGACTACGCAAATAAAAAAAAACTATACAGTACGAAAATAATAAAATACATAAATACAGTGAGGTAAATTCACATATAGGCTATACATTTCCAATGTGGAAGATGAAATTTGATCTCTGATAGGGAAATTTCTTGAGCAAAATTGTGAGCGTTCTACAAATCGTAGGAAGATAAGAGGGGTCTCAAATTAAAGGTCTCGGTGCCATACACGAGGGAAAATTATCGTGATGTCCGCAATGTTACCAGGAAATGAGGAATAACGTAAAACGTCCTCCGTAAGAATAGCATGAGGAATCGAAAAACGTCTGCTTTATGTACATTGGAACATATGTTTTGGTTTATTTTAAAAAGAAAGCCAGATGGAATACAATGAGTGAAGATGATCTTATATTATATTAATCACCTAAAGTGACAATCTACTATATATTTGACAAATACCACTCACTTATGTATCAGAGAGTATCTCAATGACCATTGGGTATAGAGGGTTGAAATTTTGCATGGACGTTCCTCTTTGCTAAAAAACGCTCACTAAGAAACGGTTTTGCGAAATTCCTTCAGGTCTACGCCCCACAGGACATCAAAATTTCTATCTAATGTTAACCTTATGGCCAATTTTTTTTATCCAAACCAAAGCAACAACGAATCTCAAAAACTATGGGACCTACAATGTTGAAATTGGGCATGGGAGACGTTCTTTGCTCATAGATGCTCACTAAGAAACGGTTTTGCAAAATTCCATCAGGGCTCCGCCACACAGGACTTCAAAATTTCTATCTAATGTTATTCTTATGGCCAATTTTTTATACAAATCTAGGAAACAACGAATATGGAAAACCATAGGACCTATGATGTTGAAATTAAGCATGGACATTCTGCTTTGCTCATAGATGCTCACTAAGAAACGGTTTTGCAAAATTCCATCAGGGCTCCGCCACACAGGACTTCAAAATTTCTATCTAATGTTATTCTTATGGCCAATTTTTTATACGAATCTAGGAAACAACGAATCTGAAAAACTCTAGGACCTTTGCTGTTGAAATTTGGAATGGACGTTCATTTTTGCTTATGGGTCCTCACTAACAAACGGTTTTGCAAAATTCAAACAGGGCACCGCCCCACAGGATTTCATTTCTGATCTAATGCTATTCTTATGGCCAATTTTTAATATGAATTGAAGAAACAACGAATATGAAAAACAAGATGACGTAAGGGAATCATTTGGAACATTTGGAATGGGAGATCCACTTTGTCCATCATCGGTGCTCACTTAAATACGCTCTTGGAAAGCACCTTCAGGGCTCCGCCCCACATGACTTCGAAATTACTCTACGGCCAACGTGGTTGAAATTTGGCAGGGATGTACCTCTTTGCTCATAGGTATGCATTAATAAATGGTTTTGTAAATATAGTTTTTCTAAATAATTTAGGGCTCTGCCCCACTGGACTGCACATTTACTTTAGGGCATACAGGGTTGAAATTTTATGTGGACATTCCTCTTTTCTCTTATGTACTCACTAAGAAACGGTTTTATAAATATAGTTTTTTATGTCCTTTAGAGCCCCACTGGACTTCAAAATTACTCTATTGCATATGTTTTTGAAATTCGGCTTGGACGTTAATCTTTGCTAATAGGTATTCACTAAAAAACGGTTTTGCAAGTATTGTTTTTTTAAGTTTTTAGGGCTTCGCCACACTGGACTTCAAAATTCTTTGGGGCTTCAGGGTACAATTTTAACGTGGACGGTCCTCTTTACTCATATGTACTCAATAAGAAACAGGTATTCAAAATATACTGTAGGTTTAGAAGTCCTTTAGGTCTCTGCCCCACTGGACTTCAAAATTACTATTGAGCCTACGGGGTTCAACTTTGACGTGGATGTTCCTCTTTACTCATACGTACACATTTAGAAACGGTTTTGCAAATATAGTTTTTGAAGTCCTTTTAGGGCTCTGCCCCACTGGACTTCAAAATTACTATTGAGCCTACGGGGTTCAACTTTGAAATGGATGTTCCTTTTTACTCATATGTACTCACTTAGAAATGGTTTGGAAATATAGATTTTGAAGTTCTTTAGGGCTCTGCCCCACTGGACTTCAAAATTCTCTGGCGCTTACGGGGTTGAAATTTGACGTAGACGTTCCTATTTTACTCATATGTACTCACTAAGAATAGAATGGTTTTACAAATATAGGTTTTTATGTCCTTTAGGGCTCTGCCCCATACTGGACTTCAAAATTACTCGACGGTATACGGTGTTAAAATTTGATGTGGACGTTCCTTTTTACTCATATGTACTCAATAAGAAACGGTTTTGCAAATATAGATTCCTGTAGAGCTCTGCCCCACTGTACTACAAAATATCTTCGGGGCTTACGAAATTGAAATTTGACATGTACATATAGGAGCTCACTTAGAAACGGTCTTGCAAATATAGTTTTTGAAGTCCTTTAGGCCCCCCTCCCTACAGGTCTTCAAAATTACTATATGGTTTATGGGGTTGAAATTAGACAAAAGATTCGGCAAAATTTAGTGCTCTGCTTACACTTATTCAATGTTTTAATATAACTCTTAAGTATGGAGATTTCCTTTCTCTTTAAAGAGATTTTATCACATATGAAATAAATTCAATCACGGGCGAAGCCGTGACGGGCATCAGCTAGTACTTTAATAAAATAGTTTTTTTTTGCGTCGAATGACTAAAAAATTCACTAGGAGTGTTACTATAATCTTACAAACTATTAAAAATTTACAGCTGATTTTTACTTCAACATTTAAATGAAAGAAAACTTTATAATCCAGCGTAGGCCTAGACGCAAATAAATGGTAAAATAGAAATTGATCTTAAAACGGGTACAATGAGCGATGAGTTATGGTTCAAGAAAAGGTTTTTTGTTTGCATTATAGTATGTGTTTAGTTTGATTTTAAAGAGAGAATAAACTAAACCCATAGAATAAAAATTAAATTATTATTAATTCAAACGTATAGTGTGGCAGCCAACAAAGTGTTGGTGTTCTGAAAAATTACACTATATATATTTTTTGGTGTTTTACTAATTGTAGAATGATGGGATCGATAGAGTTTCAATTAAAGACGTTTGCTCGAAAGACTAGGGAAAACAGAAACATGCCCAAAATCTTCCAAATAAATGAGAAAGAACGGGGAAATTGCTCCATAAAAATTAGCTCAAGGATTATGATTTATTAAAAAGCCCATTTTTAGAATCACGGTATCATGGCGGGTATCTCGAGGTTGTGAAGAGTGCTTTGAAAGCGGATGACTGCCTTTGGTCATTGTGCTATTATTTAATGATCCTGAATAATGAAACGGCTGCTATTTGTCAGTAACAAAGACACCTCATCTGATCCATCACAACCATCACACTCACCGTTTAGTCATACTCACCTTAAAGTACGCACCACAGAGTGCGTCGGTGTTTCAAATAAGTGTCAAATTGTTTGCTAACAGTATTGCTAAAATATTATCGATAAAAAACAAATCTTCTGACAGCTTTCTTTGTAAAGTATTTTCTTGGTAATCCACTAAGATCTAAATTATTATAGTTAGGGGCTTTTGTCCCTATAAGCCACTAGTATATCATAGTTCTATAACATAGGCCTATTACCATATGCGATCAAAAATATTACAGTGTAATGGGTCAAATATTATAATAATAACCTATGAACTGCTACAGAACGCATTTTCATATTGATTTTACAAACAAAATTATAATACCATTGTAATCATTAAACTCTAAAATAATAAAAACAACCAAACAGTATTTTTTTTTCAATTTATTACAATAATGGAAAAAAGCTCTAATAGAGGGTATTTTACAAACAGTTATTTTATTATTTTACTAACGGTTATAATAATATTTTGTTTCTATCATATAGTTAATATAATAGATGTGATAGTAGAAATATGTTGCATATAGTAGGCCTACTATGATAGTGTAATATCGGCCTTAATCAAATGGTGAAATTGCGAACTTGCAACTTGCGAACTTGCGAGGTCTTGCAAGGCCCTTCCTTTCGTATTGCTATTTACCAACAACTTCACGCTGAGCTATTAAATGCATCGGCCGCACGTATGAGAAGTGAGAACTACTGGCAGGAGCGGCGCCGGCGGCGGTGTGCCGTGCGTGGCCGGCAGCCACAATGGCTAGGAGACCGACGACAGATCGATGGCGTGGAAGGTTGGGTTTGTTTATAACTTGAAAACTACTTTTGCTTGAAGATATTTGTAAGATGGATAGTATAAAGGAAACAGAAAAATTAAACAGGACTGGTAGTAGTTTCCTTCACGTAGTTCGTTGCCGATCCGCTAGGTTCACCCAAAACAGTGGCCTTTTTCCCGCGAGAGGGCAAAACATGCAATCGTATTTCCCGTCTTCGGTTAGTGTTTACCGACCAAAATATTTTATTTTACGATTTATTTGAAGTTAAAGAGTGGTTCTAGTGGAAGGCTACCTGCTTTTTCAATAATTTGTGATATTATTACGTGAAAATGTATGTCAAAGTTAGTGAATTTCAGCATCAAATAAAAGTTGTTATAAATTTTTTTTTAGAAAAAAACAGGTATACTTCCACTAGAACCACTCTTTGACTACCATATAAAACAAACAGCTTAAGTCTACGATGAACAGTTCCAACCGAAGGCTGGAAATACGATTGCATGTTTTCGGGTAGATTTTCGGTGCCGAACGGCCCCCTTAAACAATTCTTTATAAAGTTTATAACGAAATAAGATTTTTCCTGGCATAGAGACCTGTATTTATATTATATCTAACACAAAACTAGGTTATTTTCAAAGTTCTAAGAAAACCGTTTGAGCCGTTTTTGGAATACGTGTGTATACTTACATACAAAGTATACCTTAGTCGTATTACATTATAGGATGAATGTTGACCGCACTCAAGTATACTGTGCTCAGAAATGATCTAAAACTTTAGAAAATCGATTGCTACCTCTTACATACTCTTTCAGCTACCAAATCCATTTATTTACTCCACGAAGTGTCACCGCAACGGAGTCACAGCCTCGCGACAGGTTTATATGTTTATGAACCTCGAGTTATGTTTATGATCCTCGGGCCGTCCTGAACGCTGTGCCATGTGCGGTGACGGAGGGCCTTATTGCCGTCCGACGGGCGACGGACGGTGCGGCGGTGAGGCGACCAAGGGCGATTTATCGCTGGAGGATTTATGTCTCCTGAACCCGAGAGCCCGCTGCGCCTTCAACCCAAGCGTGGTTTGGCCTATATCAGTAGGTGGAGAGGTCGTTGTGGGGGGAATAAGTTGTATAAAATTGTATCGTAATGACATCTATTGCCTTCTCCCTTTGACGGGTACAATATTTATTTAATACCTCAGTCAAATCAGAACTAAAGCTCTGATATAGTAATTTAATAGTCGAGTACGATAAAACACAACGTCTAAAACAACCAATGCACGAAATCTATTGAATTCATATCCCGGGTAAATCTAGAAACCGTGAGCGTTACCACAAATAAGTTATAGAATTCCAGACATCTGCGGGCACTAAAGACGAATGTAAAAACCTCGAGGAAAAAATCAAAGAAAGAGTAGATTTTTTTGCCGCTACAATTTTTATAAATATACCTTCGAATTCTCAGTCCGATGCCTTATTATTGCTAAGATAACATCAAAACACCTTTAGAATCTATACTTATTTAATACGCTAAGGGATTTTTTGGGTTCAGAACTCCTACAATTTTCGACTGATATTCAAGTTTCTTGTGTCGTTGGATAGGGCTTGCTCTGTAGTTGTTTCCGCAAAAAATTGATGAAAATTGTACATAAAGTAAGGTCGCTAAACACAAATTAAATTAGAAAATTTCCCATTAAAATAACATTGGGTTTGGGTCGAACATTTTAAACATCTGTTAATGCACAGCTGTAAATACGTGTATTTTTTGTATTTACTGATATTCACAATACTGGAATGTCATTAATTTAAAATTGCTCGATTTCGAGCAACAAGTAGACGAGTTAATTTAAGACCGTGTTTACTTTACTTCACAAGAGTTAAAACATTAGACCCAAAATGTGAAGACTCATTATTGAAAATCAACGAGTCTTTTATACTAATTCAGTGAAAGTTGTCTTTGTATTTACAACCACCATCTTTAGTTAAGAAATATCCTTGGTAAAAAATAAATTGTGTTATCTCTTTGTGTTAGAATATAGTTTATTTCTGTAAAAATACATTGTAAATACAGTGTATGACAGAGGTCAAATATCGTACACATTAAAAAATAAAAAATTACTGTCTCGTTTCCATGCATGTTGAAACAGATCGCAATAAGTATATTACAAGACATAATGTAAGGGGATGAACGGCATATTGCAGGGAAAGCAAAATTTGTCCCTTTCGCGTTAAATTTTACAACCAAAAGTTCGATTAGGACAATGCTGTGTTGGAAATAAAATCGTAGTAATTATTTTTAATGGCTACAGACACTCATAAACTTCTTTTGTAAAATTCATTGTACCTTTAAGAATTGTGTAAAGAAAAAGAAAAATCCTGAAGGTCTCGTTTTATGTTATGAATAAGGCAAAAGTTAGAGCTAAATTGATTTGTTTGCAGTTGCTTTATTCTATAAAAAATAATTAAGACGGAATCCGAAAAATAAACAACATATTTTGTGACATCCAAGTATGTACGTGGCTAAAGACAATGGTTCTCTATGGTACTAAGGCTTCCACCAACTCCCCCGTGGCGATAGACATCCTTTACTCTCCTGCTGTGAGGTTCGCAGTGGAGGTGGTAGGTGGAAGTATGTGGCGTAAATAACCTAAAAACGTTTCACAATACTCAAGAAAATCGCTCTTATCCTAACAGAATTCGTACATATCACTATTCTTTACAAACTTATCCAGTTGACTTCCCTCCCTAGGATCCCAACACTATGCAGGCCTCCGTTTCCGGATTGGACACCTTTGATCACATCCACCCAAAGTCTTATCACGCTTCTTTGTACTCCCCCCGCCCTGAAAAAAGGAGACGAATTCTATTGACTGTAGTTAGTCAGTTCTCTGCATCCAGGTAAAGAGTTGTAAACAAAAACAAGTATACAGTCTTCAGAGGGGCCGCGTACAAAAACAGCCGGGAGTGGGATCTCTTTGAGCATTCGATAATTAGTATCGATCTTACGAGCATCGATTAGTGTTTGTCGATCTTTGATCAACCAACACCATCGTCGGCTCGGTCAACATTTACGTTTATAGCCAGCTCTATAAACGAGCCTACCAAGTCTTCCGTTCGTGCATGTGCTCATCGTTTGTCTATTATTATTTTTTATGAAGCTATTCAATTAGCCTATATCGCATACCGGTACAAAATGTAAAAAAGGCTGAGAAATTGGCTTTTATTTTCTTCTTGACGACCTTGTTTTTAATTATTAAACTATTGTCAAATATCACTTATTGTATTTTTTATCGTGATAAGTTATCATCTCCAAGGAGCAGGCCTAATAATGCAGGAAACTTTAGTTTCCGTAGCCACCACGACCACAGTGGCACCAACAAATGCGTACGGCTCGAACATTTCTCCTCAGAAACTGCATTTCAGCTAATAATCGCTTTTTACTGGTCTACTTTTGTTATTGGTGGTATCATTTGAATTCTGTATATCTAGCTATCATTTAACATGCAAACTTATCATAAATCCTGTCATCTACGACCGTCGCAAAAAGCTCCAATAAAGAAATTGTAATTGTCATCGTAAAGAGCTTCATTATTAAACCAGATTTAAACCCTGTATCGTTATAAGGTCTTTAGAGTTTAGGGTTCTCTTTATAATACAGGCTCTAGACCAATGAGAACCCTTCATTTGGCGAGAGTAGTGTTGTAATAGGATAGGAACTACCGGTACGCAATTTGCACATTGGCTAATGGTAGGTCCTTTGCGATTCAGGTTTTAGCTACTAGACCTCTACTAGCGCTCGCTGGTTCTTGTGTCAACCTGTCAACCGACGCAACTAAGAGCAGCACTGTCGAATACTTGGAGTTCGCTCCTAGCACTCGCTGGTTCTTGTGTCAACCGACGCAACTAAGAGCAGCACTGTCGAATACTTGGGAGTTCGCTCCTAGCACTCGCTGGTTCTTGTGTCAACCGACGCAACTAAGAGCAGCACTGTCGAATACTTGGAGTTCGCTCCTAGCACTCGCTGGTTCTTGTGTCAACCGACGCAACTAAGAGCAGCACTGTCGAATACTTGGAGTTCGCTCCTAGCACTCGCTGGTTCTTGTGTCAACCGACGCAACTAAGAGCAGCACTGTCGAATACTTGGAGTTCGCTCCTAGCACTCGCTGGTTCTTGTGTCAACCGACGCAACTAAGAGCAGCACTGTCGAATACTTGGAGTTCGCTCCTAGCACTCGCTGGTTCTTGTGTCAACCGACGCAACTAAGAGCAGCACTGTCGAATACTTGGAGTTCGCTCCTAGCACTCGCTGGTTCTTGTGTCAGCCGACGCAACTAAGAGCAGCACTGTCGAATACTTGGAGTTCGCTCCTAGCACTCGCTGGTTCTTGTGTCAACCGACGCAACTAAGAGCAGCACTGTCGAATACTTGGAGTTCGCTCCTAGCACTCGCTGGTTCTTGTGTCAACCGACGCAACTAAGAGCAGCACTGTCGACTACTTGGAGTTCGCTCCTAGCACTCGCTGGTTCTTGTGTCAGCCGACGCAACTATGAGCAGCACTGAAGAATACTTGGGGTTCGCTCCTAGCACTCGCTGGTTCTTGTGTCAGCCGACGCAACTAAGAGCAGCACTGTCGAATACTTGGAGTTCGCTCCTAGCGCTCGCTGGTTCTTGTGTCAGCCGACGCAACTAAGAGCAGCACTGTCGACTACTTGGAGTCCGCTCCTAGCGCTCGCTGGTTCTTGTGTCAACCGACGCAACTACGAGCAGCACTGTCGTCTCTTTGGATGCTCGTCAAGAAGTCAAGACTAATCCCCCGGCAGTCAATGAATCAATGAATATTTTTCAGATGCTGCAGCAACGTCTGAGGACGAAGGAGCCCCGGAGCACCGTGACAGTGACAGTGAAATATTTTATTGAACCTGCACCTTAGATTTGCATGAAAGTTTGCAAAATCAATTAATTTCTATTATGGCAATGAAGCAACTTCTTAAACACTTTTCCAGCTGTATTATTTAAATTTTAGTGTTAAAGCCGTAGTGTTGAGTCAGAATCAGAGTTATTATTTTTTGTGGTGGCGTAGAGTAGTTCTTCAGCAGATTCTTCTTAGTTATTTTTTTTAAGGCCAACAACTCCCTACTAGCCTATGCAGTAGAGGAAAATACTTACGGTATAAGGACTCTCTCACGCACAAGTGTCAAACTTATTTGAGATATTATTTCCTATTTATCTGGTTAAGTATCACTCATATGTATTTTGATTTGATTTTCTCCTCATAGAAACGTTCTAGGAAGTGCATAACACCTCAATGCTTTTGATGAAATAGTAAATAAGTGTAGTTAGTATCGGATGATCACTGATATAAACACTGAATATAGAGTTGTTCGGGTGTACTCGATTTAGAACTGAACGTAACATTTTTAGCTGTAGCGTAATTTCAGCGTTTTTATTAAGGGGGCAAAATATTTCTTATATGAATATTTTGTCTGCAACGAGAATTCCTTCCCCTTACTATTGCGTTTTAACAAAATGCAAGTCACTAAAAGACGCTGAATTCGACTTTTAGCAATGACATGTGATGGTCCAAGTTATAACTGCTTGTTTCGAGCAACAAGTATACACTGGTAAAATTAAAATGAAACATTTAATTCAAGATAATACTCTATTATTTTGAAAACGCCATTCTTTTTCGTTAAAAACACGAAATTGTCACCAATAAATACAAAAACATAAAGAAGGTCACATCTCATGGTCGACAAAATGGTTAAGAAAGTTTCGGTCGACGTAATAGTGCACAATAACATAGCGAGACAATAAAATATAAGTCAGAATATACTTTGCAGATGATCACCAGCAAACAATCTCTCTCGTCCACACACTACAAATCATATATAACCTATGTTAAGGCCCTAATAACATGTTTTACATTTTGCCACTGTCCGAGTTTAAAATGTAATAATAAACAAAAGAGAACGCAAACCGTAAAGTCATAGTGACAGTGACAGTGATCCGAATGGCGGCCACCTAGCTACACTAGCGCTAGTGCGGGAAAACTGGAACTAGCTGAAGACTCCCAACTCCGCGTTATAAAGTAACTAACAGTTTTGGGAATTTATAAATAATAATGTTGTGTATTCCGTAAAAACTGATTGAATGTCGTAAATAAATAATAATTTATAATTAGTTTATACATTTAACTTTTAGTTAATCAACATACGAATGTTTTATTCCTATAATTTACATTTGAACTCTCGCATTTTAGTTTTTGAAATAGTTACTATATTAACCAATTTGACCTTCTCCCTGTATCTTTCCATTTGACACAGTCTAGTAGAAACTTTCTCTTAAAGGCTTCAGACTTTGGCTGTTAAAAGGTCTGGTACATGGAGCCTCATTATACCTCAAAACCATGTTTAATATTCTGATATTTAAAGACAGTGCATAACATGTATAATTTGCTGTTCAAATATCTAATCCAAGGAATCTAAAATAAATAAAGACAAGGTAGGGGTCAAGACATGCAATGCCCTCTATGCACCAAATGTTCTTTTGCACCTATGACATCATCATTATCATTACCAGTATTAGTAAATGGTGACGTCATAGGTGCAAAAGAACACCTGGTGCATAGAGGGTGTTGCATGTCTTGACCCCTACCTTCTCTTTATTTTATTTTAGATTCCTTGATCTAATCCTTTTCAATTGATCATCTGATTTAGGTTTTTAAGCAACCTAAAGTATAGTACCAAATAATTTAACAATCAAAACTAATTAATTTATATTTAATCCACCAACTAAGATATAAGTTTAAATAGTATAAAACGAACTTTTTTCATTTAAAATAACACTCCAAACTTAGTGTTTATATATTTTTGCCCATAATCTATCTTACTAATTCCATTAGGAATTTCTTGTGAGCAGCAAATCTATATATATATAATTCCGTAAGCGAATCGGTCCCCACGAAATATCTCGAGTTAGGAGAAAGATAGGGTAACGTATGATGGCTCATTAAAGCTTGAGGGCCAAGGACGCAAGGAAAAATACCAGAATTATGTAAAGTTACCAGGGCTTAGCCCCATTGGATCTAGAATTTACAATGTTAATCTAATGGGAAGAAGATTTTTAGATCTACACGTGTGATTAAGCAGATGTTCCAGTGTTTTATCATAAACTCAGCTGGTTATTGAGCAGATATTTTGAGTTAAGATAACCGCAAATTTATAACTTATTAAAATTGGAAATGTACTATAAACAAGGAGAAGACTAATGGTCATGAACGGATTATGGATTCACAGGAGATGCTTCCGTGTGAGGAATACATGGGGGTACGGGGGAGACATGGGAGGAATAGGGGAAATGGTGGGGGGCACAGATGGGCACGGAGGTACGGGGAGGGACGGCGGGGATGGCAGCACATGACCACGGGGAGTACAGGGGAGTTCAGGGATATCGGGGCACGAAGAGCACGACGGGTGTCGGTGGCACTGGAGACATAGGGCATGAGGGCCCGGTGGAGGCATGGGCAAACTAGGGGCACAGGGAGGATCGACGAGCATGAGGGTACAAAAGCATGGAGCATGGAGGGTGCGAGGGCATAGGGTGCACTCTGGGGAGGCATGGGGATGCACTGGGGCACGTGGCGGCGGGGTGATGAGGGCACAAGGAGTATTAGGGGGGTCGGTGGCAAAAGGGGTAGATGAGCATGGGGGGATACGGTTGCCACGGGGAGCAACGTCTGGTATGGGGGTACGGAAATATAGGAAGCCCGTGGCGGAGCAGGGGTTGAAAGGCACAATGGACACTATTGGCGTCGGTGGCACGAGGCACGGGGGGGCAGATGAACATGGGGACACGGGGAGGCTTGGGGGACATAGAGGGCATGGGGACCACGGGAAAGAACGGTGGGCCAGTGGGCACGGAGTACCTGGGTGCGGGGGCATGGGGATATAGGTTGCATGAGGAGGAATGGTGTTTTTGGGGCACGGGGTATAGGGACATGGGAATGAGGGCACAAGGGGTGGGGCCTACTAGGTACGTCGGTGGCACAGAAGTTGGTTTTGCATGGGGGGGGGCATTGGGGAGGAATGAGGAACATAGAGGGCACGGGGGCCACGGAAAAGAACTGCGGGCATGTGGGCAAGAGAGAATGAAGGTCACAGGGTTATGAGGGGGCAAGAGGGTACAGGGGCATAGGGGGGGGGGGTACAGGAAACACGGGTCAGGAGAGGTAAACGGGAGCACAGGGAGGCATGGGTCACGGCGAGTGTGTGGGGGAATGGGGGGCACTTTGTTCAGGGTTAAGAAGTGTACAGTATTAATTGGCTTATGTTGTATTAAACTATTTTATTTATTTTATTAACAAACTCATCATGAACATGTTTAAGGTTAAAACTATTTTTACCGTGTTTAGTAGTATAATAGTGCGATAATTTTTCCTTTTTCCACAAAATAGACTACTGTATTTTAATACAGGGGAAAGTATTAGTAAATTACTGATTTGATACCTCCAAAAAGTTTTGTCAAGATTATAAAATACTTTATTAGGAAACCCAAACATATAAGTTCACACTACAGCTTGAGAAAAATATAGTTAGCCTAATACTGCAAGGAGGTGATAAATTGAAACTTATTTTTGGAGACATCATCACTTTGATTTATAGGGGCCATTGCCCCTACACTCCACTAGTCTCTTTTATTTATGAACCGATTTTGATGATTGAGGTGTCAAATTAAAGGGAATTCTCTGTAGACGCAATTTTTGCCACACTCAGTTCAATGTGCTTCGCCCTATTAGACTTTAAAGTTTCAGGGTATTCTAAGTATAAGACAAAATTTAGTAATTTTACCTAACATATGATTTGTTTCATGAAACAAAAACAGCTGTCTTCATAAAAATAACCGGTCTCCCTTCTGTAATTTTAATTTATTTAGTTTTTTTTTTGTTTACTTATCAGTTTCCTTTTAAATTCAAATACAACGATGACTGACGAAATGGGATACGTAGTGTTTATTATCATGCAGTTTAAATTCAGAGTATTAAGAAGCGACAATTAGTTCATTTATTTATGTAATTGTATTTTATTTTCATTTTATACAAGTTTCACACCATCTGCCTAGCGCTCAGACTGGAGCTGTATTCGTCAAGTATGGACTGGCAACGACTCGTGAACTAAATTCTTCTAGAGCATAAGCAGCTGATATAGAGCCTGTAAAATAAATTAATAGCAAAGGTTTTGAAATGTTAATTTTTGTAATATTAGGAACTAAGATAACGTTTAACTTAAATAAAATCTACTGATAAAGAAAAGTTTAGCTTTTATTTGGTACAAACTGCATGTTATCGGTCTAGTGGAGGTCTCAGATAACTGTCCAAAGGATTAAAAAAGTTTACTTTCCCCCTATTAAATCTACATAAGAAAAACTATTTTTTTTACCAATTTAACTTAGATATTTTTGAAATGCAAATAAAACCTGCTAATATGTGAATCTAAAGGTTTGTTTCGGTACAACGTGCATGTAAATCGGCCCAGTAGAAGTCTCAAACGAACTGTCCAAAGGTTTTTTATCTTACTGTTATATAAATATATAGTAAAATTAAGAAGTGGAACAGTACAAGTGCGTAAGCTGTAATCATTTACTATCGGTACTACCCATCTATATTCAACATTTAAGTAAGCTCACTAAAGTGGTTTATTTTCTAGTTTTTACCTTACTATTTACCACTAATAGCGCTAAGAATTGTGTGTTCTTTGCAGGAACCAAACTTCTCACCACCATTGAACCAAATTTTACCAGATAATTCAACATTGGTGCTGAGAAAAAAAGGAAATTCACCATTCTTGTACACTTGTCGCTCTAAATCAAGCAATAAATAATAAGGTTACAATACCATTACGTCTTCAATAAAAAAAATAAAATAAAAATTGTCTTCATATGACTAGTATCGGGACGTACGTACCATTTTCAAATCTTGCATCAAAAGTTAAAAAACACTGTTAGTTTTCGTCAAATAAAAAAAAGCATTACACTTACTACACAAAGCACGGATATAACGAACGTACAAAATAAAACATTTAATCGTGATTTACCTGTGGCCGGCCAACGACAAGTCCAGACTCCTATAGGTGTCTGGACTTGTAGTTGGCCGGCCACACGTGAATCGCGATTAAATGTTTAATTTTGTACGTTCGTTATGTCTGTGTTGTATGTAGTAAGTGTTCTGCCCTGCTTTGGAAGAAAGCCTTAACTCCACTGAACTTGAAATTGAGATATTCAATAAAACGTAAAATATACTTTTTCACACCCTTTTTTCTCTAAAATGTGCATTTAAAGATTTAAATAATTTGATATTAAAAAAAAATTTAGTTAAAAAATACACAAATTTTGGATTTTTTATATATAAAATGGGATTTAAGGTCTTGTTACCTCCAAACAGTAGTGCAACCCGTAACATAAAAACCTTAACTCCCATGTTGGCTCATAATATATTTTTATTTGATAGGCTCTTTAATGAATTTATAACACTGACAAATAATTACTTATTTAAAAGAGCATATAAAATAAAAACATAAATTAAATGTAATTTGTAATTTAGGCATAGCTAATTTTATTATTATTAATTATTATTCATACAAGTTAATCATGAATCAAAATCTTTATTTGCCATTAAAAAAAAAAAAAAAAAAAAAAAAAAAAAAAAAAAAAAAAAAAAAAAAAATGCATCGGCATTGTCAATACAGAAACACTAGTAAAAATCATAAACCAAAGTGTACCGCTAATGAATGATTCAACTCTTTACGTCTTTACAACTTTTTTTACAACCTTTATCGCTTCTACCGTCGCACGCATTCGCTTCAAACTTCAACGGTAAAATTCAAATCTGTCCACCCCTCCTACGTCTTGAAGTGAACTGTTCCCGGCCTCGGACAACTACCGCGTTTCGACTTGAAAATAATAACTGTTTCCCACACTTAATTACTTACTAAAAATTCTTTCACACGTCCAATAAAATTAAAATCTTGTAACGAATAATCGTTACAATTGTATAACTGATTTTTGGTCTCTGGGCACCCCAAAATGAAAAAGTAACATTGTTCCGGGCTTATGTCTTACCATGAGACCTACGGTAAAAGATTATTCCCAATGGGAAATGCGCAAAAAGCACATGTTTCACATTTTGTCACTGTTCGAGTTGAATATTTAACAATAAACAAAAGAGAACGCAAACCGTGAAGTCATAGTGACAGTGACAGTGATCCGATGGCGGCCACAATAGCTACACTAGCGCTAGTGCGGGAAAACTGGAACTAGCTGGTGACTCCCAACTCCGCGTTGTAACGTGAATGTGAAAACGAACTGTTTTGGGAGTTTATAAATAATAATGTTTTGTGTTTCGTGAAAACGGGTTGAACATGGTGACTAAATAATAACTCATAAGTTTTTACATTTAACTTTTAGTTACTTATCAACATATTAATGTTTTATTCCTATAATTTACATTTAAACTCTCGCATTTTAGTTAGTGAAATAGTTACTATTTTTACCAATTTGAAATTCTAGGTAATAATGTCGATTGTATTTTCAAACTTTAGATACTTTTCTGAAAGGTTCCAGACTTTGGCTGTTAAAAGGTCTGGTCAATTGGAGCCTCATAATACCTCAAAACAATAGATTAAAATTAATAGATGGTGAGAAACATGTATAAAATTTGCTTTATAAATAGCTATTCCCTTTCAATTGATCATCTGATATACGTCATCAAGAAACCTAAAGTATAGTACCAAATAATTTAACAATCAAAACTTGTTTATTTAACCATGGTAAGCGTTGGACGGCAGTTTCCGGGAGTTCTTTAGAAGGTTAAGTTCGGTCGTGAAGTCAATAGTTTTCGGTCGTTCGCGTGTGAAGTGAAAAATTTGAAATGGCCTGTTAGTTTGCCGTAAGGCAGTATATTATTGATTCTATACTGCCAAGGGTGACGTGAACTGCCAACACATATAATGGCTCTTCACTTATGTAACACAGTTGTCAAATCTTAATCACATAATTTAAATGATGTCCTGCTCGCTCTCTCAAGGGTAATAATTAACATTTTCTAAATTTAATTTGTCAATTTTAATTCACTGTTTTATCTTTCTGCTCCGTTTTTTTTTATTTAAACATTAATGGAATTTGAGTACAAATATGTATTTACATTTTACTAACTCAAGAACTCCAACAGCCTTTGATTGATTTAATTATTATTTAACTGAATCTGTTCTTTGTTTATTTTTCGTTGAGTTGGTCAGTCCCACTCTTGTCTTTGGTGGACATGGTTCATTGTCATTTGTCATTATTTGTCAACTTTATAGAATCGTGTTGTATGTATTTCATTTTAGTAATCAATATAATGTCGTAATGACCCTTTTTAAATGA
Organism: Neoaliturus tenellus; assembly: GCA_030545055.2. Classification (NCBI taxonomy): domain Eukaryota; kingdom Metazoa; phylum Arthropoda; class Insecta; order Hemiptera; family Cicadellidae; genus Neoaliturus; species Neoaliturus tenellus. The sequence goes on from JAQYXR010000099.1 coordinate 23,999, forward strand.
GCGTTTTATTTAGTCCCGTGTCCACCTCTTGCTGCCCCTAACAGTTAAGTCATCCACAGATCGAACACTGATTTGGGAAATGTGTATTTTGGTTAAGAAAATCCCTATATAGATGTTGAGCAATTATTTAAAATACTTATAGCTTTTAGTTTTTTTAGCTTGATTTCATGGTTATTTATCCCCACACATGGTCACATTTATTTCAATTCCACAGTTTTTTTTTTCGAAAATCCAAAAACAATTGATTTTAACTTTTTAAGTCCTATGACTATACAACGCGACTTTTCTTGAAGAAGCGGGAGGTTTAATTATATTCTACTTTCTAACCATACTACAAAATTTTAATCACAATCGTTTTTTTTTAGAAGTGTCAAGCCCTCACGATTTTTGGGAGATTTTTTTTTTGGGGGGGGGGGGAGGGGGAGCCAAAACAAATATAAAAAAATTGATGGAATTATTGTTGACAACTTGTTGAAGCAACTTCTAATGAGGAAGTATATAAAATATTTTTTTATTGTTAATGCTTTTTCTTTATAGGCTAATCCATTTATTTAAAAATTATTATATAGGCCTAACTATGTAAAAATTACTGTACAGTAACTTAATTCTAAAACCATTCATAAATGTATGGATAGGCCTATATATATATAACTGTGTAAACTGTTGTTTAAATTGAGGAATATTTTTAAAAGTACAGAACTATTTTAATTGATTACTAAAATTATGGAATTTTGTCATAACAATTCATTTTTAATTTATAGAGAAAACTGATCATAGTTTAATAACATATGCTTCAAGCTCAAGCTATATCGCTGTACTCTACTTTATGAGCACCTTCATTTTACAAAAGCAACACTTGTGGCACAAAATTCACCTAAAATCATCTAGGTTTTGAAGGCGTTAACTTAAAGTCGCATACGAAAATTGCAAGATAGTTGCAAATAGTTAGCTACTATTACTTATTGTCTTCAGGAATTTTTTCTAGAACAGTTTATGAACAATTTTTAAGGAACTTTATTCTAGAATTGGTTGTTCTCAAAACAATACATCTTTTAATTTATTTCTAAATATATAGTGATTAATATGTTAAACTTTTATTTATTATTATTTTATTTTATGAATTAACACTGCAGCAACTGCCCTTTTGTGGTCAATGTAGTACTGTACTTTATTTCCAAAATGTGAGAAATGTAATGTTTCAGGTCGAGATAGATCTTTCGCTCCATGCAGGAGCTACCCGAGTGTTTATTTGATCAAGGGGCCGAGTAACACTTTCTAAAGAAATTTGACAAAAGCAAGGCATTTTTCATATATAGAGAAAAAAGCCACGGTTTTAAAATTTGAATTACAACTAAGTTAATTAGGGTCCCACGGTCATTAGTATCTTCAGTATCATTCTCGTTGTGCACCACTTAACTTTCAGTGCTCGGTGTCTTGGATAAGAAATAGTTGATTGATTGAAGCTGTTAATGTTTTTAAAGTAAAAAGGTGTAAAAACAATTAAAAATAGTAATATCGGATTACTAAAGAAGATTTTAGCAGATTTAAGCAATAAAAATCATTTTGTCTTAATTTTTGTAGTGCCGGTATCTATAAAAGCTAGCCCATTTAATAGATTTTACCAAATTTACAACAAAACAACATTGAAAATTTTAACAACCACGAACAGAATCTATATATATAATTCTGTAAGCGATATTTCTTGAGCAAAATTGTGAGCATCATACAGATCGCAGAAAGATGGGAGGGGTCTCAAATTAAAGGTCTCGGTCCCATGCACGAGGGAAAACTATCGGCGTGTCCATAATGTTAACAGGAAATGAGAAATCACGTAAAACGTCCTCCATAAGAATAGCATTGGGTTTTAAAAAACGTCTGCTTTGTATACATTAAAACATGTGTTATGGTTTAATTTCAAAATGAGACACAGATGATAACATTGAGTGAAGATAACACAATAATTCACACCAAGAGAAGCAATCTATATATATAATTTTGTAAGCGAAATTTCTTGAGCAAAATTGTGAGCGTTTTACAAATTGCAGGAAGATGGTAGGAGTCTCAAATTAAAGGTCTCGGTCCTATAAAGCATATCCATAAAGTTACAAGGAAATGAGAAATATAGTAAAACATCCTCCTTAAGAATAGCATGGGGATTCGAAAAATGTCTTCTTTGTGTACATTGAAACATATGTTTTGGTTTTATTTTAAAACGAGAGACGCAGATGATAAAATTGAGTAAAGAACTGTTCATAGCCAAATGACAAAAATTAACCCTAGAGTGGTAATACTATAATAAGACGTTTTGTTGCTTTAAGGGACTAAAAATTATACTAGGAGAGTTAACCTTACATACTATTACAAATTGACTGGTGATTTTACTGTTGTTACTATAATTTAAATTGTAAAAAAAACTGAGCGTGTATGCAAATCATAAAATGCTTTCTGATCGTTGATAGAGATGCAATGGGCGATGAATTGTGGTTTGAGAAACACCTACATTATTTCCATTGTTTTGGTTTTATTTTAAGACGAAAAGTGTCAAATGATCATATTGAATGACGATGACACATTAATTGATACTTAAAGTGTATCAGTCAGTAAAGTTTTGGTATTCTGTTAGCTGAATTTCCCGAGAAACTTTTAGTAATTTCATAGATTGTAGGATTATAGAAGACGAGTTAAAATCAAAGACGTAAAAAACTTTACAACAAAATGGGAAATATATAAGAATGATTATTTTCTGAAAGGTTCTCCTTAAAGATTATCCATGTAGTGATTTTTTTTTAATCGGCTTTGTTTACACAAAATCAAGATTTTTGATTAGGAGGGATGAATATTCACAGCAAGTAAAGATGCACTTTGAGGTGCTTTGTTTAAATTTTGTGACTAAAACATAAAAAATAAAAAAAACTGACAGGATCTAAAAAATCAACTTTTTTTCATTGCTGCTTTTCTATGTTATATTAAAAAGCCGGTACAGCTCAATTAAGGGACTACGGTTTCTTTCAAAACTTATTTTCCATAGATCGATATGAGTTTAACAACAGACAAAATAGAGCACTTAGAAACCGGTGACCTAAAAGTACAGGATTGATAAGAGTACTTGGGGGCGAATGGTCTGTTCAAACGGTATTGTTAAAATATTATATACAGCAAATACAATTAAATTTTCTGGTAACCTTCGTTGAGGAAGAAATGGTAATACGCTATAGTTCATGCTATTTTAATTTTATGATTAGGGGCTTTTGCCCCTATGAGCCACTAGTAAATGTAAAAAACCGTTTTGTTTTACTATCGGTGGTATTTTTAATCTCACATACTCTTTTAAATAATAAACCATTATTGTTACAACGATTTATATTCCTACAAAAAATCTACAAATTTAACTTTTTATATTATTAGGGTTTATATTAACTTTAAGTAACTTTATTAAGTAAGGGGGTATATTAACTTCAGGGTTTTCATGACTTTGGTAACCATTAAACTTATAAAATACCTTCGTCGCAGCAGACATGTGAATCAGCGAATTTCCAATGGTTCATGCAACAGTAAAATAACATCCGATTAAAATAAATACCGGTATATGTTACATTTTAGAGATTTGCTCATTCGAATAAAATTGTAAACTAGATTGAAATTGTCTCCGTAACTAGTTAATAATAATACGCTTAGTTTATGATTATAATACTAAATTGTGTGTTTCAGTTACTTTAAATGGTTTGGTTTAAATTTTTCGAATACAGTAAAAATAACAGCAAACATTTCAAAAACATATTTTTGAACCCTTTATAACCTTACCAGCTTTTTCCCGCAGCTTCGCTAGCGCTACTCGCCGTCAGGTTTAGCTCGTTCGCTACGCTCACTCGCCACCACGCTCGCCCTGTGTATAAAAAATCGCTTGTATGCCTAAAATTAAAAATTTTCTTTGAATTTGTTTCTTACTAATCAGAGTTACTATTTAAAAATTTCGACACCTTAAAACCCCTTTTTTGGGGAAGGGATGAAAACTTGGCACAACAAAAGCTTTTTCTTTTGGTCGCCATGACTTCCCCAGAAGACAATTTCGTTTTCTGTAGCTGTTAAAAAATAGCGTTGGGTATTATGACTTTTTAACGGTTAACCGACTTAAACATTTTAACGGTCAATTGTCAATTGGACTTGAAGCAATTTGTTGTTGATATTATTTATTTGATTTATTTATTTAACGTTTCTTTAAGCATGGAAGATGAAGATATAGTTAGGTAGTTAATATTTTTCAAGATTTAATGAGGAAGATTATTAAGACAGTTAATCATGAAGGGAGTTAGGGCCTAATTAATTACCCCACTATCTATATGAGGATGGCTTAAGACCATAAAATATAGCAGTTAACTCTAGAAATTTGCTTGGGCGTCTTTAAATTCACGCCTTCAAATCCTAGATGATCTAGATAACTTTTGTGCCACTCGTGTTGCTTGTTGTTAAATGAAGGCGCTCATAAAGTACAGTTGTATAGCTTGAGCTTTATGACTATATTTCACATATTATCCTGAATATATTCTGTTTTCTCTATATATTGAAAAGAACTTTCCCGGTATGCTTTGCAATGCCAACTTGAAAAGTTGTTTACGCTTCAAGTAAGCTCGTTCGCTGCGCTCACTCCCAGTCTGGTTTAGCTCGTTCGCTACACTCACTCGCCCCAATTCTATAGTATACTCTAGTTTATTTTTATTACCAACCTTCCCTCAATAATGTAAGTTAGAACAGCCGTATACAAAATTAAAATTCTTTAATTTAATCATATGTTCCAATACAAAGTTGTTGCTTCCATAAGAATAAAATAGTAAGAATAAAATAAGAATAAAATAGATGGCGTGTGGGGCGGAACCCCATGGATGGAAATGAATAAAAAACCTATATCCTATATATATAATCCTATATATTCTTCCTGGTTATAAGCTACCTTCAAACAAATTTTCAGCCAAATCAGCCACTTATATATATATATATATATATATATATATATATATATATATATATATATATATATATATATATATATATATATATATATATATATATACTAGTGGCTCATAGGGGCAAAAGCCCCTAATCATAAAATTAAAATAGCATGAACTATAGCGTATTGCCATTTCTTCCTCAACGAAGGTTACCAGAAAATTTAATTGTATTTGCTGTATATAATATTTTAACAATACCGTTTGAACAGACCATTCGCCCCCAAGTACTCTTATCAATCCTGTACTTTTAGGTCACCGGTTTCTAAGTGCTCTATTTTGTCTGTTGTTAAACTCATATCGATCTATGGAAAATAAGTTTTGAAAGAAACCGTAGTCCCTTAATTGAGCTGTACCGGCTTTTTAATATAACATAGAAAAGCAGCAATGAAAAAAAGTTGATTTTTTAGATCCTGTCAGTTTTTTTTATTTTTTATGTTTTAGTCACAAAATTTAAACAAAGCACCTCAAAGTGCATCTTTACTTGCTGTGAATATTCATCCCTCCTAATCAAAAATCTTGATTTTGTGTAAACAAAGCCGATTAAAAAAAAATCACTACATGGATAATCTTTAAGGAGAACCTTTCAGAAAATAATCATTCTTATATATTTCCCATTTTGTTGTAAAGTTTTTTACGTCTTTGATTTTAACTCGTCTTCTATAATCCTACAATCTATGAAATTACTAAAAGTTTCTCGGGAAATTCAGCTAACAGAATACCAAAACTTTACTGACTGATACACTTTAAGTATCAATTAATGTGTCATCGTCATTCAATATGATCATTTGACACTTTTCGTCTTAAAATAAAACCAAAACAATGGAAATAATGTAGGTGTTTCTCAAACCACAATTCATCGCCCATTGCATCTCTATCAACGATCAGAAAGCATTTTATGATTTGCATACACGCTCAGTTTTTTTTACAATTTAAATTATAATAACAACAGTAAAATCACCAGTCAATTTGTAATAGTATGTAAGGTTAACTCTCCTAGTATAATTTTTAGTCCCTTAAAGCAACAAAACGTCTTATTATAGTATTACCACTCTAGGGTTAATTTTTGTCATTTGGCTATGAACAGTTCTTTACTCAATTTTATCATCTGCGTCTCTCGTTTTAAAATAAAACCAAAACATATGTTTCAATGTACACAAAGAAGACATTTTTCGAATCCCCATGCTATTCTTAAGGAGGATGTTTTACTATATTTCTCATTTCCTTGTAACTTTATGGATATGCTTTATAGGACCGAGACCTTTAATTTGAGACTCCTACCATCTTCCTGCAATTTGTAAAACGCTCACAATTTTGCTCAAGAAATTTCGCTTACAAAATTATATATATAGATTGCTTCTCTTGGTGTGAATTATTGTGTTATCTTCACTCAATGTTATCATCTGTGTCTCATTTTGAAATTAAACCATAACACATGTTTTAATGTATACAAAGCAGACGTTTTTTAAATCCCCATGCTATTCTTATGGAGGACGTTTTACGTGATTTCTCATTTCCTGTTAACATTATGGACACGCCGATAGTTTTCCCTCGTGCATGGGACCGAGACCTTTAATTTGAGACCCCTCCCATCTTTCTGCGATCTGTATGATGCTCACAATTTTGCTCAAGAAATATCGCTTACAGAATTATATATATAGATATATATATATGTGAATTGTTTTGACAAAATACAAACACTTAGTCATTACTTTAAATATTACTGTTGCTTTGAACATTCCTAAATTTAAACAATAATTGTTTGTACAGTAAAAATACATATCGATATATTTAAGAATGACTATAAAAATTCTGTATAGTAATTCTTACTTTTTTAAGTTACTGAATTAATACAGTACTGAGTACTCGACGATATTTTCAGTGTTACCAAACCGATATTCCCTCATTTTAAAGTGAAAATTCTCTTATCGCGAGACTTGGTAAATTTAATCACAATAATAAATTTAATCACAAGGTTTGTTCAGAGTCTGTGTGGACCAGCGTCGATTAGACACCGATCCGTTCTAGAGAAACTAAGAAGACTTGGGACACGGGACCAGAGCATTGAATGAGTGGAGATATGCGATTACGTATAAATAGTTTAATTGTTTTAAATACGAGAAGCAGTTTCGTTTTAATATGTCAGAAGACTGAATTTATTGTTTACAATAAACCCTTGTATTTCAAAATAAAGATTGTTTTATTTTATTTCACTATAATTTTTTACAGCAATAGCTTCTCCTTCTTTATTTTGATTGATAGAAGTTAAAATTTCGTTTGCAAATGCTTCAATAATGAAGTGTCTACACTAGCGCCTAGTGGCGTATCAAGGCACTACGTGAAACGACAGTGCTGCTCTATTGATGTGGCACGGCTGCCGCACGAAGTAGGGAGCGCTAGTGTTAGAATCCTACTCCAACCTTGAACTGGCCTGACGTCTTTAAATAATTAGAAATAAATTAAAACGTTGACCATATATTTAGGATAAAAAATTCCATGGATAATATTATTTATGAAATATAAAGATACAAAATGGATTGTTTTATATTATTAAACTTATCGTCTGTGATCAAATGACTGATTAGTTCTCACTGATAATAGTGCAAAGTTATTTTTATAGACGGTCTAGAATTATCTCAATCTCATTGTGCTAGTAAGCGGATAAGTAATATCGAGTCTAACGGAATTAATCTGATATGTTCATAATGAAATTCTATGACTTTAACAGTTTTGCCTCGGTAAAGTAAAGAAAACAGTACAGGCGGCAGGCGTCAAACCAAAACGCCCTTAAGCCTAAACTAAAACCGGGACTACGAAGTTCCAGTTCCACGCCTGCCACCTCAATTTTTAATCCTCCTCCCTCACATAACCCATCATCACTATTCTCTCTGAGCCCTCCACTGTGACAACTCAAATCAACTAATACCAATATCTAGTCACGGAAAAACGTGACATAACACAGTAATTAATTGTTGGTCAAATTTATACTCAAATTTGTGGTATTCGCCACAGTGGAGCTTCTTTACCACGTTCTTTATATTAACACATCTATGCAACAAGTAATGTTTTATTTAAAGTCCCCTTGAAATGCCCATAACTCTCAGTGTTTTTATCTTCTCCACATGACGAAAGACGAAACCTTATGATCCATCTCGATAGTTTTTATTCAAAATAAAGAATACTGTAATACTCTATAACTCGAAAATTGTAATTTTCTAAATAAACTATTTTGACAAGTTACTTTTGGGGGGAAAGGAAAAATCAGCACGGCTGACTATCTGCAGAGGTTTCTTCAAACTGTCTCTGAGTTTAACCAAAGTTACGCTATCGATATTAATATACCACTAAACAAAACAACATAGAAAATAATGAAATGAAAAGATTTTATGGATTTGTAAATAAAGTAAACGAATCACTAAGATTCAAGAGGTAAAAATATTCTTGTTATGGTACCAATTTTTAAACCCAATCAAAGAATAGACTACAAATTACTAATAACTCACACAACACACGTTGGTTTAACTGTTTACCTCTTAACATTAAAAAACCTTCGATGGTGAATCGGACTTAAGTTACTCGCACTGCAGTTTGATATCGCCGTCGGAAATTAGACAATGACATTACATTTTCCGTCGTCCTCCACAAGTCATGTTACGTCCCATCTAGAAGGACGGAGCTACAAAATATTCACTTATCTTGGCTACAAAGTGACAATATGATGTAAATCACGTAAAACCAGTTCTCGGTATTTTTTGTGATTTTATAATTTGCCGTATTTTTGTTAAATGGCAAGCTATACACCGCAAACATAAACTGATTGCAAAAATGAGATTTTGCTCCCCCATAACACTTATGGTAAATCTATATATATAATACGTGATGCCCTTTTTTTGTTAACACTACTCCTCCCTTATTTCTGGACCAATTTTAAAGTTTGAGGTGTCAACAGAATGGTCTCAGTTCGTAGTTTTGCAATAAGGTTTTAGATTTTTTATATTTTAATTCTGAAGCTCACGGGAAGCCCTCAAAGTTCATTTTTTGTCCATAAGATTAGCATGGGGAACAATTTATATTGAATTGCTAAATAAAACAGCTGTTGATAAACAAACAAACACATATGTTAAAAGCTGAATAGAAGCAAATTTAACTGGTACTGAAATATCAACATAATTTCATACTTTAATACGAGGAGTGTCTAATCTGAGCTTTTAACCTTTTCTCAAAATGTAGCTGGTAGATTTTGCTTGAAAGTTTTATTAACGCGTATTTGGGCAAAATAAATAAATTGTGTAACTTAACCCTAGAAAAATTTATTTTTGTTTACGAAAACAATTTTGGAAATTGAAATTTTTAACATGGGTCTTATTGGTCGTCCGACTGGTATTGAAACAATAATGAAAGGTAACAAATATTAAAATACCGGTAGATCACTACTAAATTTGTGTGCATGGGTTTTCAAACTGCTATACACTATAAGGAAAAGGGATAGTTGGTTGTAAGTGTAATAACCTTTTTATTTTTTACTATTATAGTAATAAAACTGTTTTAAGCAGAACGCTACACATATTATTCATTACACATAAAATTCATACTATAGAAACCAATAACACAAACATGAATCTCAGTAAAACCAATACAATTTCAGCTATTTATCATAGAACATCATTTTATGAAAATCATATTAAATATAGCTATACCAAAATTTACAATAACCTTCCTACTAAAATTAAGAATATGAATTCAGACACAAACACATTTAAGAAGAAATAAAGAAGATATATTATTGACAAGAGCATTTATTCAATGAAAGACTTTTACAATATAAAATAAGAAATCATGAATTTTAAACTAATTTTAGGTATTATAGATGAGTTTATGATGTATAGGCTAATTATAAAGAGAAATTTTAACCAAAATAAAAATGCCACTAAAAACAAAATGGACCACACCAACAAACATGTAGATTCTCTTAATTTTTGTGATTTCTTTATTTAAGTTTTGTAATTTCATGGAAAGTTAAGTTAAAGGGGATTTAGACATAAATAGTAATGTGGACTCATTCACTATGTCATTGACTACCTCATACAGTAGTACTACAAAAACAGCCGCAGTGAGTGCTGCATAACTCGTACTGGACCGGGGAGTAATGGAATGTTGATTTTTATTCCGTTGTCATTTACGTTTTATGTTTAATGAACTATGTGGATCCAACATCTGTGAATTTATTCTAAATTTTATAGGAGGGTTTAGACAAAGGCCCTAAGACATATCGGCAAAAGAACAACTACGTAATCTTAGCTAATTCAGACCTAAAAGAACGAGCATCACATCTCAACACTATCACATTGGGAAGTTGGAAAATTGGTAATGAAGATCGATCCATGAAACACCAATAATTTTCTATCTGATTTTCACTATAATGAAATTTTTTCAAAGTATTACCATGGACCAAAGTTTGATCACCAGGTACCCTAATAAATGCAGCGCATTGCGCTGCACAGGCTCCCTAGTAATCTATACTACAGGAAACGAAAGAGGAGCTCTTGTTATTTACGACTTCGAAATTGGACCAATATAATTACTACGATAGAAAAAAAAACAAAAGAGACAGCAAACCGTAAAGTCATAGTGACAGTGATCCGAATGGCGGCCACACTAGCTACACTAGCGCTGATGCGGGAAAACTGGAACTAGCTCGTGAATATGGCCGACGACGACTTTAGCGCTAGTGCGGGAAAACTGGAACTAGCTGGTGACTATCAACTCAGCGTTATAACGTAATAAACAGTTTTGGGAGTTTATAAATAATAATGTTTTGTATTCCGTGAAAACGGGTTGAACGTGGTGACTAAATAATAACTTATAAATAGTTTATACATTTTACTTTTAGATAATTATCAACATATTAATGTTTTATTCCGATAATTTACATTTAAACTCTCGCATTTTAGTTAGTGAAATAGTTACTGTATTAAGTAACTTGTATTTCAATGCAATAAGTTTAAGAGATTAACGATTTATTTTGTATTACTTAGCTGAAAGATTCCGGACTTTGGCTGTTAAAAGGTCTGGTCAATAGGAGCCTCATAATACCTTGAAACAATAGCTCAAAATTAATATATGGGGCGAAACATGTGAATCGCTAACTGCAGAAAGGCAATTAGTCCACTTTTCTAAATTTTACAGGAGACACAAAAAACCGTGTAGTACATAAATAACCTGTATTTATTGTTTGTAAATATTTTATTTATACCTACCACATTATACCACATAAGCTTTTAAAATTTCTGAGTATAAAAGTCTTTTACCTCCCATCAGAAAAGTGTGGGGGGTTGTTTTTTTACTTGGACATGTTCCCTTTCTGCAGTAAACAAAAATAATTTATTGTATTTTTGGGAAAAAATAGTTGCAAGTCGTTTTAAATAAAAAATATTTGTAATACAACATATTTAACATAGTAAAGGTTACATATAAAACTGGAAAAAAATCATTAGACTTGAAAAAATAACATGTTTCAGTCATCAAAGTTTTCATCATGATTGGCTCTGGTTTTATTATATTATAATAAAATATATATATATAATATATATAATATATATATTATATATATACAGGGTGAGTTTTTTAAAGTGATCCAATAGCTAACTTTTTTATTTTAAATTTGACAGTATACTTCTTATGGGGGACCCCCTTTACTTTTTTATTCTGGTTTCAGATACGTATTTCACTTTTCAAAAATTCCCGCCATTTTTCCAATATGGCGGCCAACTTTAAAATTTCTTATGGAACACCCTACATTTTATGGTGTTTTTGAAATTTCCATGTTATTTTAAGACTTTTTTATTCTTTGTAATTTTTCTCTAAACCTAACGGTTAGGGAGCTAGAGGCAATTGAAGTTCATTTTTAGTTCCATAAGAATAACATGGGGCAAACTTTATCTGCCCATATCTCCGAAACCATTGATAAAAATAAAAAATACTCAAGAATAAAAATGTCTTAAAATGATGTTTTAAGAACATTTCATTAATAAAAATGATCAGTTACGCATAAATTAACTTCTTTCCAATATGGCGGACAAAATATAAAATTTGCAAAAAAAAGTTTTTGTTATTATGAAAAAAACGTTTTTAAAACATCAATTTAAGACATTTTTATTCTTGAGTATTTTTTATTTTTATCAATGGTTTCGGAGATATGGGCAGATAAAGTTTGCCCCATGTTATTCTTATGGAACTAAAAATTAACTTCAATTGCCTCTAGCTCCCTAACCGTTAGGTTTAGAGAAAAATGACAAAGAATAAAAAAGTCTTAAAATAACATGGAAATTTCAAAAACACCATAAAATGTAGGATGTTCCATAAGAAATTTTAAAGTTGGCCGCCATATTGGAAAAATGGCGGGAATTTTTGAAAAGTGAAATACATATCTCAAATCAGAATAAAAAAGTAAAGGGGGTCCCCCATAAGAAGTATACTGTCAAATTTAAAATAAAAAAAGTTAGCTATTGGATCACTTTAATAAACTCACCCTGTATATATATATATATATATATATATATATATATATATATATATATAATGCCATTAAATATTCTATATTTCCTTTGTAAAGATTGGTAATTGTATAACCACAAAGTTCTTTGATAATGAAACAAAAATATCTTTGGGAATTCGCTGAGTACGCAGGTCTGCTGCGCCAAGGGTATTTATTCTTGAGTATTTTTTTATTTTGTTGAATGGTTTAGGAAATATGGGCAGTTAAAGTTTTCTCCGTGTTATTCTTATGGATGAAATAAAATAAACTTCAATCGCCTCTAAGGTCCCTAACTGGTGTAGGTTTAGAGAAAAATGGCAAAGAATAAAAAGTCGTTAAATTACATGAAAAAAATACCATAAAATATAGGGTTCTCCGTAAGAAAATTTAATGTTGACTGCCATATTAGAAAAAGGTGGCCATCTACAAATTAGCGTAAAAAGGTTTAAATTACCTGTGCTCTGTCAGTGGTCCTATTTAGGTTCCTTGCTACCTTGGTTTCGAACCTTAAAGGTTCATTTTCAACCCAAGAACATCAATAATTTTGGTTAATCCAGAGCACAGGTAATTTAAACCTTTTTACGCTAATATATAGTGGTCCAGAGGCTAATTCATCATGACATCTACAAATACTTTATCTACTTATTTTTAAAGCTCTTTAAAAAAAAAAAAAAAAAAAAAAAAAAAAAAAAACAAGGGAATGTTCCATATTTAAAGTTACTGTAAGATATAGAGTTTTAAAGATTACAATGGTGGCACAGTTTAAAAAAAAATACCCTGTATAGTAGTTAATTTATTGTCTGTTATATACATTTTACCCACTATTACGTTTAATATATAATTATTTTACTAACTATACGTTTAATTAAATACAAAATTGTAAGTAAAAGATAACAGTGGTTATGCCTAGTAGGAATGTTCTCAACAGTTGTTTAGCATTTAGCACAATATTCATCCATTCACTCGGACTTTCGTTCGGTTCGGTTCAAGTCAAAAAATACTTACGAAGACTGAGAAAGATGGAAGAGGCTGAATTGTCTGGGATATGTTGAGGGAATGAGGGAAGTACCATCTAAGAACTAGCATATTTGAAACGAGTGTGAAGGTATTAGATAAGAAATGTTATTGAAATTAACTGTAATTAATGATAAGTTGAATTAAGTCTTGTCAATATTTTTCATTTCAGAAGAGAGGCCAGCTGCAGCGATGCCACCCTGTTCGGAGTGTGTCAGTTCGCTACTGCGATGCTGCCGCCTAGGTGGCGACTCCCAGAACTACCTGAGGCCCTTCTACGCTCACCCAGCAACAATGCTACACACGCCGCGACCCATCAGGCCTTACACTAACCGTGAGTGCGGAGGTGATCTTAGAATTGAGACTCTGGACTTGATTATTTGAATAATATTGAAAAGTTTTTAGTATTCTCTCATAAGGAGAATTTTAAAAGATTTTTTTATTTGTCATGAGGATTAGGAGCAGAGATCATCAGGATATAGAATTCTACAGGATAATTAAATTAATTACTCAGTTCTTGGAAGTATTGATTTTTTAAAATAGAAAATATTAATTTTTCCTATTGTAGCAATTTTTTATTCTAGTTTTTTAGTTTGGCCCTTAAAAATAAAATAAGTTGTCACCATTTTAAATGATGGTAAAATGCATATAATGTCGGGCCGCAATGCGCAAAATTTAGCCTAATTAAAATAATTAGTTAGAGTATCAAATGTACGCATTGTCATTTCATAACATCTGTATGAGTACTGTAAGCGTAGGTATTGTTTCACTCAAAAAAATTTTGCAAAGCATAATAGAGTACAAATTCTAAGAAAATAATTTTGTGTTATTTTATCTATTTTAAATAATATATAGCCTGATAAAAACATAACATACTGTATTGAGAAGTTTTTATCATTCGAGCGAATAGTTAAGAAAAAGATTAAATAACTTTGTAAGAAGCAAGAACAATTTTTTATCAATAACATTTTCTATTTTAGTTTCTCTTTTTCACCCAATTCAACATACATTGCTGATTATAAATTGTCCCGACATAACTTATATCGACTGGGCTTTAACTGATCGAAGGAAATATCTTCCGATAAAATTGTTAGCACAAACAAATTTTTCTAATAAATCACTACTATAACTTCCTGCACAACGTCCGCTCTTTTCTGGGACATCATATAGTTCCATTTGTCCCCACCATATGGATCAGAGCGCTAGCTACGAGGGTTCAGCGGTACGCCCATGCGGAGCGCTAGTGTCGCGCCGGTAGCTCAATCAGCGTCTTCAAACGGAAGACACCGAAATGGACTTATATTACAAAACATCTATAATTTTCAACTCATTAATAAACTGTTAGTATTACATGAATTAAAAAATAGTTGCGTGCAATATTGTGTAAAAAACTTGGGTATAAGTGACTAACAAATAAGTTAATATTGGTTGTCTTCACTTTGCTTCTCAGTGTTATGATTACATGTAGTTTTGTATATTGATAGATATATGCTTATTTACTATTATGTGCTAGGGTACTTATCTTTGGTATTCATCAATCAATCAAATCAAATCAAATCTTCTTTGAAGCTCGTAAGAGCTCATAACAGTTCATCTCCGGTTCTAAGTTAATTGTGTAATTCATCTTTAGGCTAGACAGAACCGTAGCCGACTTGCAGGACTGGCGTCTTAATTCGGACGAGGAGTCAGTTTAAAATTTTCATTTTGAAATATGTAACAAAATCTGCTGTCTGTTTTAATAAAAATGAAAAAATTAAAGTTTCTCTTTGAAATCTAATTTTTTTACTAAAAAGGTGTATGTTATTAAATATTTAACATCATATTAAAAATGTAATAACAATTACAGGGTAAGTAAGTACTGTATTAGGCCTACATTTGTTCCCGTGCATCATAAAACTGCGCCGCAAAAATATTTCTAGGCTGTTGGCTAATTTGTACGAACCAAACATCTTACAAGCGTTTACGTAAATAATATGTAGCTATAGAGTTAACATCAGAAGGCCCATTAATTACCCGCAAAACAATGTATGACATTGTGTGAGACCTTTTACTAGTGCCGATTATTTATGAATTATGACTATTTTAAATCCCCAGCAAAACAATCGAGGGTTTTTTAAATTAAAGAAATAATTAACAATCACGAGTTTAAAAAGGCAATTATTAATTATTTTGTTAATTACTTGTTAATTATTTCGTGATTTTGTTACTTGGTAAAACAATGACGGTAATGCTTATCACATTAATTCATCGTCGTTATAATGGTGTATTATTTATCTAATAAAATTTTTCTAATATTAATAATAACGATCTTCAGGTTTTTAGCATTGCCCGGGATGTCTCGGCCGTGCGTGGTATTTGCGGTGTTGGTAACACTGTAGGTGCTTCCCTCACTCCTCGTCCGAATTTGCACTCGCACAAAATGATAACAGGGGGGGGGGGTTAACGGCATACGTCAGTGGTTTGTGTACATGGGCCATGCGACCGCATTTATTATTACATTATTTTTATACAGGGTGTAAAAAAAGTCTGTCCCCCCCTTTAATTTTTTATTTGTTGAGATAAACAAATATCGTTTGGGGGGTGATAGTAACTTAACACAAAGTACCTTTTGACGTTATCAATAATTTTTAGTCTTGCCAGGGGGACGGCCCACCAGGAGTCAGAAGAAAATCTTAAATGTAAGCATAGGTTGATATGTACATCAAATTAAAGGTCTCACTTAGTAGAGTACAATGTCGCAAACTAGACTTAAAAAGGATGACCCGGACAGAAATGGTAGGCGTTCAAAGTTTCCATTAAAATCATATGGGTAAAAATTAAAAATGCAATAACTTTCTTAATACTCAACCTTTTGACGTCTGGTTTGCGGCTAATAACTCCTAATGCATAGACGTTTAAAATTATGTATGTTGTGACAAAAGCCGAAGCATATCTCTGTAAGACTTCATTGGGGGACGTCCCATAGAGGATGTTTAAATTAAAAATTCCTTAGCCTCTGTCACATCATACATCATTTTAAACGTATTTGCATTAGGAGTTATTAGCCGCAAGCCAGACGTCAAAAGGTTGAGTATTAAGAAAGTTATTGCATTTTTAATTTTTACCCATATGATTTTAATGGAAACTTTGAACGCCTACCATTTCTGTCCGGGTCATCCTTTTTAAGTCTAGTTTGCGGCATTGTACTCTGCTAAGTGAGACCTTTAATTTGATGTACATATCAACCTATGCTTACATTTAAGATTTTCTTCTGACTCCTGGTGGGCCGTCCCCCTAGCAAGACTAAAAATTATTGATAACGTCAAAAGGTACTTTGTGTTAAGTTACCATCACCCCCCAAACGATATTTGTTTATCTCAACAAATAAAAAAATTAAAGGGGGGGACAGACTTTTTTTACACCCTGTATAATGCTTAAGTGTTTGTTTTAGTGGGCGTCACGGGAGGGACATAAAGTGAATAATGAAATGTTTTCGTCTATTAGACTCAAATTTGAAACGAATATAATCTACGGCTTTTCTTGTAATTTAACCAGGCACCCCGCCGATGTCGACGCATCAACGCCTCACTGGTACGGCACGCGTCATCGAACTCTCATATCTGTAGGACTTTGAAAGCTATAATATGTGTGTGGAACCATGTAAAAAGGTCGAAAATACTGATCGGGTGTTATAATTTATATCGACAACTATGTTCGTGCAGCAAAAAGCAGCTGCGACGGCGATGGAATCTCGTATAAAGATTTTTTTACTGGTAAATAACACAGCCAAATCCGAGTGAAATTCCGTTCCGAGTGTAATGGAACGAAACACGTTATTTCGCAACCACTGTTACCATGCAGCGTTCCATCGTTCCGAATATATTTCGCGCGTATTTTTTGTGTTATTTCGTTACATTGTTATTCGCCATCCATTTGTTTTGGAACAGCTGGACTGGGCTGTAAGTTAAATCTCTCGTGCGCGTTACCATTCCACTTTATGAGTTACTAGCTGTTCACGTTCTCGTTTTTCATTACTATCTAGCTAGAATGTAACGCCAATCATATAAATTGTTCCGCAGTTTGGCTTATATGACTGTATTTTTATGCTGATGATACCGCACTATGTTAATTTATATGATAAATTTAGTTTAGGCTTTTATACAACCTTTAAAAATTTGCTTAGAGTGTTTTGTTCCTGATTGAATCATAATATCGTGGGTGTTAAAAAATAACAGGGTGTTTTAAGTAACCTGTTATCTTGGTAACAGTTACAAGCCGTTAACAGTGTTATTAAGTCACACATATTTTTTACACATCTTTAGAGTGAATGTTTTCTTAGTGATTGACTAGTCTTCTGCATTTTCCGGGAGGACATTTTCCCAGTTCTCAGATTGAAATCAACGGTGTTATTCGACATTTGCACAAATGAACAACAGTGGTCTAAATAATTCTGTAGTGTGTAACAGTAATTGGTTCGCAAAAAACACCGATAATAGCGATTGGTAGGTTTAAGGCTCCGGTCTACCCCTGTCGCGCCACCCAAATGCAAGGGTTTTCTTCTGCTAAATGCAGCCTAGAGTGTATGGGACACAAGGAGAGCAATTTAAACATCTAATAAAATAAAAGGTACATTAATTTACTATTTCTTATTGGACTTCTTTAAATTAAGAGATTATTATTGTACTTAGGGCGTTTAAGTTTTGCACCGGTGACGTTTAATTTACTTGACATATATGGAAATCTTTTATATCATAGAATCTAATTATGACAGTGAAACCTATGGAATATTCTCGATACGAGAGTTCTGATAAGTTAATGAGCCCGAGCGGTGAGCCCCCGTAAAGACAACCTTTTACTTATGTGTCATATTAAGAATCACTTTTAATTCAAATAACTTTTAGATTGTCTATAAGTAACTTTACACTATTACTAGTGAGAACTAATCAGTCATTTGATCACAGACAAGAAGTTTAATAACATAAAACACAAAACAATCCATTTATTACCTATACATAATATATAGAACATGCCATTTTTAAACCTAAATATATGGTCAATGTTTTTTTTTATTTATTAGTAGTGTGTTTTGGTTACTTCTGGACCGGAAGTCGTGCCATCTGCCCGAGCAGCTGCTCGAGCAGATGGCGTCAGATGCTGGGGTGCAGATGGCGAGAGCATATGCCCTGAATTTGAAGTAGAATTGGGCATGAATTAAGAGTTAATTTAAAACTGAAATTTAACAGTTATAACTGGGGCTTGGAAAGTATGTCAAGGTCATCCAGAGTAAGTTTTAAAAAAGCCTATCCAACTACCACCAGAAATAGTTCAAAGTTGAACTAGTTGGTGATAGTGGGATAGGTTGAAGTAACTTTTGAATTTTATTTGTGAACATACAATTAATGTGCAACAGCAGAGTTTAAACAAGTTGAACTTTTGTGATGAACTACAGAGTTGTAAATGCAAACACCAACGACGATGAGAAGGTAAACGCAGAGTCCCCAGATGATGTATTTGAAAAGCTTGAACAAATGTAACATTTCGAGTTGGTTTTCCCGTTCCATTTCCAATCGTTTAATTTCCAATTTCAATTTATCCTCTTCCATTCTAGTTATGAAGGGAACTTCATCCATTATATCCATCATGATTGTGTTAGTGTTTGAAATTTTAAAACAAGTGATGTTGATAGTTCAAAAGTTGAAGACGGAATGAGAAGTGAAAGCGAGAAATGTTAGTTAAATAAAGAAGTGGTGGGGGGAGCGAAGAATTATAAAGAAGTGGTGGGGGAAATATTTTGCTCTTCGTTATTACCATCAGTAGTGTCAGATGGTGCAGGAGTTAGATTTAGTAAACTGTCTTCGTCCGAACTTTCAACTTTATCACAAATAGGACAATCGTATGTTATTTCCAAATTCATTTTGATGGTTGTAAAATTATCTACAAGTTCTTGTAAAATATTAAAAATGTCTTGTAACTCTTCTTTAGAGTTTATTTCAAAACTAGAATTCATTCGGGCCAAAGGAGAGTTGTTCATCGTTGAAGAGTCGGGGATGGAATGAGGATCGGCACATAGGGAGGGGGCTTATATAATGGCGACCTTGAGCAGGCGTCTAGGGAGGGGGGCTGTCTAGGGAGGGGGCTTTTATATGGGGAACCTTGAGCTTATGATTGAATAAAATGTTTAGTTCTTCTTCTTCGTCTTTTAATTCAATTATTTGAACCGAAGTAGTTGTTTCATCTTCTTCACTCGATGAAGAAAACAATTCACCAGGATTTAAATATTGAACTACAATTCTGAACCATCTTATAGGATATTCGTCAATGATAGAAAGTAAGTTTTGAAACAATTCTTCCATCTCCTCCCTGTCAGTTATTATATGTTCAAACTTGATAAATTTGTTTTCCATGTTGTTAGTTAGAGTGTTGAAAGTGGAATGATTTAATATTATATAAAAATTAGAACTAGTGGTGGGGGAAATCTCAAGGTCATCCAAATGAAGTTTTAAAAAAGAGTGTAAATCTGAAATTACACATTTGATGGTTCTACAGGATCGGAATACCAATCTGATCTGTATTTACATCTTTTTATCATATGTGTACAAAAATCATCTTGATGAGAATTGGTGCGTTGACAATGAGCAAGATCTAGAGGGTGAAATTTGAAACATCTTTGAGGACAACATGTATGAAAATATCTTGATTTGTAAAATTTGAAAGTTCGCAATTCCGGTGGTGGTAGTTGTTTTGTTTTGCATTTGCAATAACAAGATCCGAAGAATTCACATTTAGTACAAGCTAACCCATCCACCATCATTGGTCCTAAATCTGTACACTGTTGTTCACAACAGTAACGAGGTTTGTACTTGTATTTTTGCTCTTCCATGTTGACGCTGCGGAGTCCAGTGAAAGAATAAGAGTGTATAGTGTTGAAGAGTGAGTTTTATGTACTGTGAAAAGTGGTGGGGGTAATTTCAAGGTCATCCAAATGGAGTTTTAAAAAATTATACCTTACAAGTGTAAGGATTATTAAAATTTAGGAAGTTTGTTTCTCTTTGTTTTCTTCAGACTTTTTCTCTCTCTCCGCCTTAGCCATAGCAACAAGTTCTTCTGTTGATAATGGATGTACTTCAGGAAATTTTAAAATTAATTTAGCTTGATATCCTTCTTTAGTTAATACAACTAAATCTTGGGTCATTTGTTCAACGGTGTTGTAGTCTTTTCCATAGATTTTTCCATCAAGTTGAATCATCATTCTGTACAACATTTTCTTAAATAGGTCTTGTCGTGGTGAGAGCTGAGAAGCAAATGATTATTTATACAAGTATCACATCCTTTCTATTAACTCACATTGATCATGTGATTCTTTAGTTGTAGTTTTGTCTGTCAAAAGTTATTCAACATTGGTAATACTTTTGGAACTTGATGTTATGTTGACCAGTTGGCGATGAAGAAGTTGTAGGTTGTGTAGAAATAAATATTTCATCATCGCAATATTTTGTTTTAGTGAACATCCTTGTATTAGTAGCACTAACATCAACAGTTAAGTGATAACCACCGGTAAGTAAAACTCGCATTTCGTTGGTTAAATCTTCGAGTTGTTCAAAAGTTGTAATGGTGTTGGTATCATAAGATGCACACTTGACTTTGAGAGACATCTTTTAGTTTTTATATTAAGCGATAGAGTAAGCGAGATGTGTACGGTACGAAAGGTAGTCGTAGACTGATGAATTTTACAAGTAGATTTTCGCTTTTATAATCACACAAAAGTGGGTCAAGGTCATCCCGTGGAATTTTTAAAAAAAGCAACATATTGTAATGTACAAAGACATCACAATATGTTGCTTCTTTTAATTTTTTTTGTTTTTTCTTTATATCATATTTATTGAAAAACAATTACAAACAAATAGTTACAATATTATGTACAAACTAATCAGTAGTAGGTGTTACATGAATAGTTAGTTCAGTTGAGTTGTTTCCACTTGGTCCGTGCGAAACCAAATAGAGTGCGCCGGGTTGAACTACACGAAGATCTTCATTTTGAAGAAGTTGTACAAAGCGTCTTGGTAGGAAGATCTGAAATTTTGGTTCATCACCAACTGTATATGGAGCCTCGCTCAATGTGCAATTAATAGCATCACCTACTGAAGTTTCCATTTTCTTAATCGTATGAATGATGTAGTGTTTTTCTTCTTTTAGTTCAGAACATTTCTTTGTAGGTAGAATTGATGATTTAGAATGAGCGTTGAACTGATCAACTAAACTTTGAAGTAAGTTCTGTGATGTCATCTTGATGTTGTTGTTAATCTTCTTGTTAATAAGAATGTCCGTCGGAGATGTTGTCTCTTCGGAGGTTAGAGTAATACTCATGCTGCGTCATGGTAGCGCTCTCGCTTTTATAATCGACACTACCCCCACTACTGACACTACACCCACCACTTTGTTGAAGGAAATTGTTCAAGCGGTAGGCATTCTTTAAAGCGCACTGCGACCTTCGATGTTTAAAACTTTTTGATGAAATACAAAGTTCGTTGAAGTAGCATTGGAAATCTTTATCAATTATTGCATTAATCACTTCGTTGCTTGTAAATGATTGTATCCAATTTGCTTTTTCCAATCCCCTTGTGTAGATAATTTTAAACTCTTTGCAATAATGATTCATAATGTGCGGCATCATGTTATAATTAATGAAACCTTCATCCCATCTTAAGTTGTGAAAATGTTTGTTCAACCATTTGTTTGTAACTTTCGCTTTAGTTGTTAGTCTATTAAATGGTACTGGAGGTTTGAACAAATAATGATAAACTACTGATGTGTTCATGTCCAAGATTACTAATTCTTTAATAATAAAATTACCATCATTTCCTCGGAAAGCTTGAAATTCAATTATACCTCTTTTAACTTCCATTATATGTGGCGCATTAGAAAACGAAACCCGTTTATTCATGATGAAGTCTTACTAACAACTGACTTAAAAATTGAATGAGCCGATGTTTATAACAGACAGGATTGTTCTTCTTCTTTCACTTCTTGTGCCACTTCATCAATATTAAAATTGGTGTGATAGTTGTTTAATTGTCTCCACATTTCAACTTCTTGAGGTATTCTATTAAAGATTGAAGTATCCACGGGACCGTATAAAATTGGAACAAAAGGTTTTTTGTCTAATGTATCAATTAGATAGTCTTTAATTATTGCACTTGAAAATATTAGTTGTTTCAAATATCTGGTGACGCGACCGGTAGTACAACTTAAAGTGTAAAATTCTTCTTTAGTGAAATATAATTTAACATTATGTGTAGTTAAATCTCTGAAGCGAACAATTTGTCCTCCACGATGTTTTACTATATCAACTTCAATATTTGATTCCAATAAACTTAATCTTGTTCTTCTTCCAAATGTGTTGTTACTTAAATAGCACTCCAAAAGATGTAAATGTTTCATGAGAGATTCCCAAGTAGTTTCACTGAAAGTAACCATTTTGTTTCCATGATTTAAAATAACAATTGGTGAATAATCCATTGATTTTAAAATTCCAACTGATATACTTTTTGTCATGCATGAAGAAATTGGGTAGATAATCCGAAGAAATACTTCTGTTAAAATATTGGTTGTAATGTTAACTTCAACCTTCTTCCTTTTTACTTCTTTTTCAGCTTTTTCTTCTTCTCTCTTCTTATGTTTGTTGAATTTTAGGAACTCGTCCATTTCTCGTTCAACTTGTTTTTCTATATCTGAACTATTATCATCCATTAGAGGTGTATTTTCTTCTCCGTTAGTAGAATTCATCTTGCGAATGATGTTTCCCATACGACGGTTGAAGATAGAATGAAGTTTCTACTAATTATTTTCTCGCTTTTATATTTTTCGTAAAATCCTTGAAATTTATACAATTACATAATTGTTTGTTTTCAACTTGTCTTTCACAAATGAAATTCTAACCTCAAAAATTAAAGCAGATAATTCTAACCTCAAAAATTTGCAGTTGTTGTACAATTCTTCTTAAAGTACATTCTTCACAATTCCGGTCAGCGGTGTGTAAGTAACTATTTTATCATGTAGAATTAGACAGTATGCCGAAGTTCCATCCGCTACTGGTTCTTCAAATTCCATTTCAATTTTTATATCCACACTTGATGATTTTACCGATTCATTTTGTTTTGAACAATCGATTACAATTATTGGAGCCTTGGAATAATACTGGTCAGGTGATAATAGTGGTGTATTAGTCTTTCCATAATATGACGATTGAAATCTTGCATACATATCGTATAAAATGGAAAAACGTTTTTTGCTGAACATGACATTCAAATTGTCATAGGGAAAGAATTGAGAGTTTAGGAAAACTTTACAATTCTTTATTTTACAGTGATCAAATTGACCAGCATTTGCAGTGATAACATCTTTTCGCTTAGTTTGAAAACCGAGTATTATGTACCTTGCTCGTTCCAAGTAAGTTGATGTCTTGACGGTCCATGTTTGTCGTTCTGTCTGAGCTAGTGTAGGGTATTCATGAAATTCCCAACTTCGGAATGGCATCACAATATCACGGTCAGATTTTAACTTTCTCAATAATAAGATTCTATGTTCATCGGCCAATCTTACATGAGGTACTCTCCAAACAACTTTATCCAACTGTAGTTGCCATTCCAGTTTATCTTCCGTAGTTGCAGGGTCTGCAAGTATTAAGTCCTTATTAGTTGAAGATCTGAGTAATACTAATTCTTGTTTGACATTTATTATTACCCGTTTGTAATCTTCAGCGAATCCCAAAAGCAATCGTAAAGGTACATGAAAATCAAAGTGACCGTTGGAAGCTGGTGTTATAGTGTCTTTATCGGGGGCAACCCATCCGGCGGTGACTATTGAATTCTTCTGATGCGGTGTTAATGATGTTAATCCTTTCAATGTCGTTGTTAAACCAACCTTTTTTGTTGAATCAACCGTCACCCCTGATATTTCATATCTTATTTCATCAAAAAGATATGCCATCGGGTTATTTATAAAAGGAACTGTTGAAGCAGTTTTTCCATCCAATTTTAATACCCGTCCTTCGATGTACAAGTAACTTTCACATGGTAACGTGTAAATATCTTGTTGTTGAATGGGAATCCTTATTTCATCGTTATTGTTTAATTTTGATGAAGTGTAAGGGTTGTGCGTGTGATATTCCTTCTCCCATAGTGTTTCGTCGAATGTTGGTCCTTGAGATATATCCAGGATATCCATCGCTGTTAAGTTTCAATCCAATCTTCTGTAGAAAACGAATGTTGTCCGATGTTAACTCTTCCAATGTCGAGGAGCTACTGAGCTCCCGACTCTTCTGTTGTGGTTTAAATGATAATCCCATGTTGACGTTTATGTTGCTGCTCTAATGTGTATCCGTATAGTAATTGTTTCTCCTCTAAAGTCAACACTATGACCGTCTTGATCCAATATGTTCAGTACGATGTCTGAAATGAAACTGGTGTTTAACGGTAGGTATATCAAGTTTTGTGGCTTCTCAACAATTTTAAAACCGGGAGCTACTGTTGGATAAAATGTATGTAAAATATGTTGATTAACTCCATCTCTATACGATCCGTGTATAATGTTGCACGTGACATCGATACTATTTACTTTCAATATTGTTACAGTTGAATCACCTGAATGAGTAGTTCCAGGAGTTAAGATTTTCTTTTTGGTATCTGTAAATCCAAGTAAACTGCCAATAGAGTTTTCCAAGCCAACATCAATATAATATTTGGAAGTTATTTCTGCTTTTAAAGTATTGTTGTTTCCTTTAACGGTGATATTGTCTTCTCCAAGTTGTTTCTGTAATAATTGGTTTATGTAATCAATTTCATATGCTCCAGTAGGAAATGTAATTATTTTCAATTCTGAGTATTTTCCTGAAGCATCCTTAGTTTCATAATAATGTAGTAAATTGTTCTTTCCTTCCGTAACATTGGGAATTGAGTTGTAGGTAGTCAAATCAAGTAATGCCGCTTCCCATAATCTTTCCTTGGATAGACGCAATGCTGGGAACAGCGTACTTTTCAATGTGGATGAATTTCCACTCAGTGACACTGTATACGATGACATCTTAAAGCTGACTGACACTCTTCGCTAGAAACTCCAAACATAAATGCCCACATATTTCAGTATTGTTAGGTTGTTCTCTTTTGTAATTGTAAAAAATGTTTTTGGAGTTTCGAAAATAATGTTGCAGTTCTTTTGGCGGTGGTAGATTGCCAAAACTGTCAAAGTAGTAAATGGTTTGTCCGAGTTTTTTATAGCATACCCAATGAGTGCCTGGACCATAGGTGGAATCCAAATTTACGATTCCAGTTTCATTTTTCCATATTTTAGTTGGTAATGCATCTTTCATAAAAACTCCTCGAAAGAATGGTATTTTCAAACATTTTACATAATCATTTAACTGATGATTTGTTAAGGCTTTATTTGGAATTATCAATTGATTCTTCTTATTTAGTACACACGGTACGGTTTTAGGTATAAACCTGCTCCGTTTTTTACCATTTGCCAAACAGAAGTCTTCTTTACATTTGCCTTGCGAGTTCTACGACGCCCTTTTTTAATGTTTCCACCTCTTTTGGGAGCGCCTCTCTTTGTAGGTCTTCCTCTGCGTCTTCCACCACCTAACTTTGCTTTCGTCTTCATGGTTGTAGTTACTGCCCAAGCCGCTGCTTTTTCTGCAATACTTGCGTCACTTGATTTTACTCTTTGCCAAGCTTTTTCTGCTAGAATGTTATCCGCTATTGATCTATTTGTTGAATCTTTATACTTTGAATATGCTATATCGTGTTCTTTGCAAGCTTGATCTAATTTATTAATTCCAGGATCTCCTCTTGCTAAACGTTTTGCCAACTTAGTTCCAGGTCCACAATATTGATAACCTCCGGGCAGATGTAATTCGTATGGTAAAGCGTCTATCGCTCGATTCACAACAGCACCAATTGGAATCCGTCTGAGCAGGGATAATGCAGCTGATGTTATACCACGTCCTTTCTTGCCAACGTCTTGACGACGACTGAACGATGAGGTCTTCATTATGCCGTTTTATATAACGAGCGTCTTCACTCCATGAAATACTTTATGATAATGAACACTTTTTATATATTCCATACTTATATATTGGCGAGTTTTACTAATACTTATTGATAATTGCATCTTTAATCCATTGTTCTCTTTGATCATCTTGGATTTTACCGTGATTCGGTTTACTAAGCATATGATTGTGCATGTCTATAATTACATTACCCATAAGGTTCATTACATACTCCACATTAGTAGCATCTTTGTAATCTGTAGGATTCTCAAGATCTGTGATACGTTTACCATTACATGTATACACAGATGGATCGTCATTAGAGGTTGCTATAACTTGATTAATAGTAGCAACATCATTCGGAGCTATTCCTGCCGATATGTTAGATATTCTTCTATTTTTTCCATCATATACGTTATTTATTTTATCTCTAACTATAGTTTGTTTTACAACAACACAATCCTGATCATCTTTACCAGATTTAACTTCGGTTAATCGTCTGCCTCCACATATAAAGTTAACACCAGTAGCTGATAGTTGTGGTACTTGTTTTAAAATAACAGCATCATGTTCTTCCGTGCCTAAATTTATATTTGACAATTTTTTATTTTTTCCATCCCACTTGTCATTTTGTAGTTGTAGTAAGGTAAACTTTTCACTTCCTTGCATAAACTCATCACCTTTCTTTGACACTACTTGATTTTGTTTAACAAAAGTGGATGTTTCTTTTTTTAAGCTTTCATTCATTTGTTTCACGGTAGCAGCATCCGATGGAGTTGAACCATCTTTCAGATTGGACAACACTTTTCCATGACAATCAATAACAGCATCATTATATAAAATACAATTATCTTTAATATATTTTATATTAACACCATCACTTTCTTCTTTAGGATATCCAATATCGTTTATAGTATATTTATAAAAGGAAAATCCATCCTTTTTCTTTTCTGGTATTACAGAGTGCAAATAACGCGTATTGATTGTATCTGTATCATCGGTTGGGTCTGCCACATTAGTTATTTTATAATTTAAAGCATTGTACATTTTTCCACTTTTAGTCTTTTGCAACAGTAAAGCGTAATCCATCGCAGATAGCAAATAGCCTTTATTAACAACATCTCCATTGTTGACTGGTTTTGCAACATTAATAACCCTGTGAGATTTTGCATCATACAGTTGGTTGTTGTTAAGTTTTAAACTTGTAGATGTTTCCTCCTTTACTGTTTTTAAATTTGTTGCATCTCCATCTTCTTCTGGATCTTTAACAAACTTTAAACGTTTATTATTTATGTTATAGTCACCTTCGGGTGTTTGCGGTAATCCACTTCTTTTTCTGTTTTCTCCAACTTGCACTCCTAACGCGGAGTAACGTCCGAACTTGTCAACGCTCATGTTAGAACTGACACATTATATGCCTGCAACTCTTATATATCCGCGGACGATTATACAATTATGCCGCGATTCCTGAGTTCGTCAATCAGAGCTACCCATTCATTATTTAAACCTGTATGACCAGCTTCCATGGCTTCATGCAATAGTCTCATTCTATCAACCAATTTATTGATGTCGTTGTAGTAAATCACATTTGTATTGTATAGATTTTTCATCAATCCTTTACCAGATGTTGAAGTATCTCCTTTACTCTTTTTACCATGTTGTTCAAGAAGTGATAAATCCATAAGTGATAGAGATTTTCTTTTCAGTGGTTGTCTCACCGCTGGTGCAGTACGTAATGTTGGCAATTTTCGTGGAGGAAACAACTTTTTTATAACGATGTTATATTTTGTTGCACGTGAACGATTAATCATTCCATCCTTTAAGTAGTTTCTTTTATGAGCGTTAGTATTTTGTAGAATCTCCTTAAAAACACTTAAATCTTTGGATGAATATCTTAGTGGTATGTTTTTAAAAATTAATTCATATAATCCTTTTGTTCCTTTATATCTGTGCTCACCAATAATGATGTAATCATCTTGTGTTATTTCAAGCTTTGAATCGCCGATCTTTAATTCATTCCCATCAATTCTTGCTCCGTATATGTGTGATCTACTCAAATTTGGGTTTGATTTCATGTCATGTAGCATTTTCATTATATATTTTCTTCCAAGAGGTCCATGTTGTAATATATCGCTACTCAATTGAGTTGAATTTGGAATAGATTGTTCTGCTTCTGGTATTGGCTGTTCTTCTTCCTTTTCAACAATTGGTTCTTCTTCTTCTTTTGTTTCTTCTTGCTCACTAGCACTTGTATATGAATCATCATCTTCTTCTTTTTTTAATGCTTGTACTTCTTGTTTAGAAACTGGTAGTAAAACATCTCCTTCATAACGAGGTTTACCAATAGTTTCTGATATCTGTTTTAAAGGTTCCGTAATAGGTTTAAATGTAGTCTCTAGAAATTCTTCTCTTTCACTTAAACCCATCCTCAATGCACGATTCTTCATCCTAATAGAATCACTGAGTGATTTTATTTCTTTCAATAGTTTTTCTTGATTCACCATGTTTACACTGTGAAGTTCAACGTGTAACTAGATGTAGCATCGGTAGTTCAACGCATAAATACAAATTTATCCAACCCTATACGATATCTACCATTTTTAATATCTTCTTCCTTCATAATAACGAGAAAGCTATATTTCTCATTCCATGCTTTGCCACACATCTCTTTAAATTTTTCAAATGGCATATCCGCATTTACATGATCATTATATATATGCTTTAAATTTGTTTCATCTTGCTTGAAGATGATCAACATATTTGCATTGTCTCTTATAAGTTGTTTTGGAATTTTACTGTATGTTTGACCAATGTAAATGCTATCAATATTATGATGTCTTCCCATAGCAAAATAATTCCTTATTGTGTCATGATTTTCACAAGAAACATCGTCAAATATAAAAATAGAAAATGGTTTTGCTTCATTTGGTTGCATAATTGTTTCACTGGCATTAAACTTGTAAAAATTTACTTCAGGTACACTTGCAAGTACTTTATCCAATAATTGATATTTTGGTTGTTGCAATGATTTTGAAAAAATGTATATATTGTTAAAACGCAATCCTTTAGGATTAGTTATAAGGTTAAAAACAACATTAGTTTTTCCACAATTTGAAGGACCAGTTATTAGACATCTTATCGTATTTGGTAGTAATTCACCATGTTTTCCATGATTTAACTTATCATTGTCAACTGTCAATTCATCAATGTTATTGATATTAAATCGATCTTTTTGTTGTACAATCTCCATCTTGTATAAAGGTTAAATACACAATGAGCTATTAAACAACTATACTAAGTCTTTTGAAGGAATCCAAGAGTCTTCACTTTTATCAAACCCTAACCACCGGACTTTAACCATATCCTTTTTCCTTTGTAAAATCTTCTCGACAAGATATACATCACCGACTGTTGATTTCAACAATTCATGTCCGTAAAATCCACCTTGAAGTAATTCACCCTTGTTATCCTTTAATAAATAGGTTTCAGGTATAGTTGGTTGCACTTTATAAATTGTAAATACTTCATTAGTCCAATTTGGTAGATATCTTTTACTAAATACACCTTTGTATTTGCTTATACGAACTTTATCGTTGACCTTGAACTTCTTTGGTTGCAATTTTTCCAATTTTGGTGTTGTATTATTTTTAATGCGTTGTAATACAATTTTGGCATTAGCACTATTTACCTGGATAGGTTTCATTCCAATGGTACGATGATATTTGTTGTTATACTCTTTTATAAGTTGTGGTAATATGTCATACCACACGTATGATCCTCTTTTTGAAAATTGTTTATACATCGCACCTTTTAATGTTCTATTGAATCTTTCAATTATTGAAGCTTTAACTTCAGAATTTGTAGAATAATGATTTATTTGATATTTCTTCATCAAAGCTCCAAAGTCTTTATTAAAATATTCTTTTCCATCATCGGTCTGTAGATGTTTAATTTTAAATTTATTTCTTTGTATTGTGGTTTCCATAGCTTTTGTAACACTTTTACCAGTCTTATCCTTCAATGGTAAAGCGTCAGCTATTTTAGTAAAACAGTCTATAATTGTTAAAATATATTTAAATCCTTTATTTAATTTACTGTGCGGTATCATTTCAATGAGATCAGCTTGATAAAGATCATTCATTCCTTTAATGATTGTACTTCTTCTTGGAAATCTTCTTCTTGCTGGTTTATGTAGTTCATTTACAATCTTGTCCTTCACACTTTCCATCTTCAGATGTTGCTTGTACACCGCATGTAAAAATACTGATCCATAAAATAGTTTATTCTCATTTATATAGTTTGAATATAGGTCAAGGCCATTTCATATTAGTGTAAAAAAGAGGGAACATGGCATTGGGCTTGCCATGTCCCCTCTTCTTTACGGAAAGGAAAAAGGAAGAAGGTAGAGGACGAAGAATAGGTTTACTGGTCGATAGGGTTTAGAGAGTAGTGGCCGAATGGTAATGTATTAATTTTATCTTCTAAAATATGGCGCTTGTCATCTTTGTAGCTTAATGCCCACTTTGTTTGTTTGACACTAAAAAGTTGATGATTATAACTTCTAATAGTGTTAAACGTTGCAGTTGTTTCAACATTTTCAAACAAACATCTTTTATAATGTTCAAACTGTACGTTCTTCTTCAGGAAAGAAGTTTTTATTCCTTTGGCCTTCTTCGTGACTTGATGTTCGTTCCTCTCGTTTATGTACAGTTGAAATGAATACAGTTTGGACATTAATGCTACAATTTCCATCATCGGCACACCATTTGTTTCATCTTTAAATTTTCCCAATACTTTCTTATTTCTGTCATAGTCGTAATTTGGATGATCCTTAGGATAATCGGAAAAGTCGAAATCATCTTTATATATAAAGGTGCGTAGATCTTCATACATGTCATTTGTTTTAATCCAGTAAATTAGTGCATCCGTGTCCATATATGCAATACCAATGTTCTCTCTTCCATAATAGTTAACCATCTTCTTATAATGAAACTCGTACATATGTGTTTTTGAAATATCCAAGATTGACATTCCAAGATACAAAGGACGATCCATTGTAACTGACTTCTTGTTCATGGAAATAACAACTAGATTTTCATTAATAATTATAGATGAACCAAAGTTTGGTTGTTGCACCAATTTCTGTAATTTTACTGGATCAGTTACCAATTTGATATCCTTATGTTTCCTTTTGTTTTCCAAAGTCTTGCCAAATATTGCGTTATTCATTAATTTGAAAAAATCTTTTTGAAAACTTGATGTAGCGGTGGCTCTTCTTGTGTTGTTGTCGATGTAAGGTTTTAACCAACAAGATTGAGAAAATTGTAGTACTCGATTAATTTTTGTAATTCTCAATCCTAAGTCTAAAGCTTGTTGTATCATCCAGTAGTGTCCAACATATCGAGACTTGTCGGTTAAAGTCATCATTAATTTTGGCCATCTTCCAGTAGGGGAAATTTCAGTCTTCGGAAGAAGTGGTAAATCATAATGTTGATCATGAAGATGTTTAGGATATTCAAAATTAACATCAAAAATGTAACCAGTATCACCATGCTTCGGTATATCCATTATGTTTCCAATCGATTCTGGATCTATCCATTTAAAATTATCATATGGAAGGGGATTCGACATTGCCCATCCGTATAAGTTATTTGCATCAAAATAACCCAGGAATGTTGTTGGTTTTGATGCATCATAATCGGGCAGATACTTGTTGTTCGCCTTGAAATGTCGTGTAACGCTTTGCGTCAATCCCCCTCGAACTCCTGACTCTAACATCATAACCATATCTATATCAGTAAGAAGTTGTATTTTACAATTTGTTTCTTTCAACATAGCTTGCCATGCTAATCCAGGTGAAGTGTACGAATGAAGAGGGTCCAATCCATATGCCGCAAAACATGTATTTCTAAATTCTTCCATTATATCACATAGTAAAGTTACATCCAATTTAACATAAAAATCTGAATATTCTCCCAATGTTCTAAATCCTAAATCGTTCCATACTTTACATGCATGATCATAGTCCTCTTGAGATATGTCCATGTCATAAAGTTTACTTTTAAATTCTTCCTTAGCCGGAAGTGATGTTTCATTAAATCTTTCTAAACTGTCTATGTAATCATATGGAAACACACCTTTCCGAAGTACCAAATCCAGTTTGTCGTTATTTACAATCTTCTTTGTTTCGATGAAATCTTGTTTCCTTAAATTTTCTGAAAGTTTGGACAAACTCGACGGCATAAATCTGTAGGAGTCCAAGAATCTTAGTTTCATGTTTCCAACTTCTTTGGAAAAACTTATGAACTTCTCTGAAGTTTCAGCTAACACATCGATTTTACCGTCGTCTCTTCCTAGTTCAGGTATTATAAAATGAGCATCGTACCCACTGAGGTTATGCAGAACCACAGGAATAAATAGTGGTAAACGATAGCTCAAGTTGCATTTATTACAAGCAGCACCCCTGTAATAACCTGTGAGGTGATCGTGATCTTTAACTTTATAATTCTCAATAGTAAAATCATTTTTGCATAAGAAACATCGAGTTGCATTTTCATGTTGAATTTCTTCTTCTTCCTCCATCGGTTTCATTGGTACAATATTTGTATATAATCTTTGTGCATTTCCAGCTATTGAATATAAGTGATCAAGAAATATTTTTTCTACATTTTCACCACGATATACTAGAGGTTCTGAAGTTAATCCATATCTGTTTAAATGTTCTTCTGATAATGTTGATTTAACCATTAAACAAAAACTATTTGGTTTGTGCATTTGATATTTGACACTTTTTCTAGCTTCACAATTTTCATCTTCTATAGGAATTAGTGTTGATTCAAAGTCCGCATATACAACTATAGGGATACGGTATTGATGATGAACCTTTTCAAATTTAACGAATGCTCTGTTTTCCGCAGGTAAATTAATCTTTGCTTCATAATTATTGTTACATAGTCTTTTGTGCTCTTGTAACCATTCTCTTCCTTCTCTTCCTTCTCGTTGAAAATTAAACCATCTCTTGCAAATAATCTTTTTGTTTCGATTTTTTGAAAGTTGCTTGTTAACAAGACGATCAAATTGCTTTATGTACACATAGTGAGACACATCTCCTCGCGTTAGTAGTAGTAAATCCGTATGATCTGGTAGCTCTTCTTTTGCAATACGTAAAGGATACACTTTGTTTGAACTATCTAATGCAAAAACATTGATAGACGTACCGGGATTTTTCTTCTCAAATTTTGATATATCTTTCAGTGATACAGGATAAGTGATTCCTTGAAAATTGTATCTAAATCTTTGATTTTCATATTCTTGGTCAGGTCTATTCGCATGATGTGGTACAAATTTAGTTGTCATTGCATAACGAAAACATTCATTGTCTTCATTTTTAACATTAATACAAGATTTTGTATCTTCAATTCTTTTTGGCAGAGGAATGTAACTTGATCCCATTAGTCCATATCCATGTTTGTGAACTCTTATATCCAATACTTCAATACTTGTAAGACTCCATCCGGATCCTCTTCCTTCGTGTTCCTGAATTTTTGTTAATATTTCTTCTATACAGTTCTCTACTATTGAATCAATGTTTGAACTTTCCATAATGGTTCGGTTTTTTGTTATGAATCCTCTTGGTGATAATTCTTCTTGTACATTTATAAACATAGCTTCTAGTAGTAAACCAAATTTAAGAAAGTTCAATCTTTTTAATTCTTCTTTTAAAGTTTTACTTACAATTGGTTTTGCTTCTCTAATAAATTCTTCTAGCTTCAAGTTTTCATTTTGAATCTTATGATGCATTACTACTTTACCAGGTAATGCAAATACTTGTAGATTTGGTAAAGTAGTTGAAGATGTTGCTGTTATTTCATATTGTTCTTCTTGTTCTTCTTGTTGTTCTTGTTCTTCTTGTTGTTCTTGTTGTTCTTGTTTTTCTTCTGGGTTGTTGTGAATTAGTTCTTTATGACAGTCTAATAAAATTTCATCGTGAAACGATTCCGAACATTTATCGCAACGATACATGTTGAGTTGTTTACTCTTCGAAATTTCACCAAGAAATGAAGTGGGCTCTCACGTTCCTCCTATTATAATGGTTCCCCCACCACTATTTCATCCTCTTCACTATCCTAGGAAATCAAACATTTTCAACAAAACATTAACCTTCTACAAACTAATTGTTCATTCGTGTTCTTTATTCCCATTGGAGTTTTAGTATATACTTCTTTATATTCAAACTTTAACAAACTTTCTTTTAACATCTGTTAAGACAGATGTTATGGGACAGATGTTAAAAGAACAAATGTTGGAGTGGAAATGGCTAGAGTACAGGCACTTGGTTGAACTAAATTTGCGCATAAATTAACTAGAGTTGAACGAAAAATTCGCATAAATTAAAAGTTAGTTCAAAACTAAAGTTCGACAGTGTTAAAAAACTCTAACAGTTGAACAAAAATAAACGTTAGTTTCAAACTGAAATTCAACAGTGTTAACCAAATTCTAACAGTCAAACAAATAGGTCAAGGTAATCCAATTTAACGCGAGAACGAGGAATAGAGCACTAAGTGGCATGTTAGTCCATTACCACAAAGTGATCTATTCCTTGCTCTCTATTCTACATCTACTTTTTTGGGTTTACTTATTTATATTAAAATGTTCAAATTTTACTATGTAGAATCTTGCTCTTCAACTCTTCGATTGTTTTTAGCAATTGTAACAAATATTCGTTAGTTTTCACCAAAGTCTTTATTTTGCTACATCCAATTTCAATGGAAGGTATTATAAGTTGTAATTTTATACGTTCAATCTTTTCTTTCTTGCGAATTTCTTTCTTTATTATATTATTCCTTATTTTTGCTGAAGATTTAAACTCCATGTTGTTTCTGCTAAAGCCACAATAATAATAAAAGTCTCTTGAAACAACCTGCATTTATACACATTCCCCCACCACTTTATAATCCCCACTCCTTTCCCCCTCTTCTTTATATGTGGAAGGAAGTATTATAATTAGATTCCTAATATTTCTTTTCCTTCTTCACTATGTGGGGGAAGGGTAATTTGTTATTACACTAGTTGTGCAAGAAAATAGCCGCCAGTGTCCACACCTTGTTCGTAGCACTCCATCATAGATTGTGCCCACTGCAACATGCGGTCTCTGTCATTTGGTGTGACAAGGAAAGAATGACTATCACCATACAATATAAAAGAGTCAATTCGTACATAACATCCTAAATTTAACCATTTATTAGCTTCGGCTATAAACTTTTCTATTGTATCAAATGGAAATTGTGTATCAATTGCTATAACCTTACGTTCTTCACTAAGTTCAACAGTATAATCATCATCGTCCTCACTCTCACTATCATTATTTAAAATGTCTTCAGGTTGTAGAAAAACATCGGAAATTTCGGAAGAATTAAGATGGTCATTCACATGAGGAGGCATTTTGAAGCAGGTAATATTGTAAACAGCAGAAACGAAACAACAAGAGCGGCATGTAGAAGCAAAATGAATGAGTGACCAACGCTCGCTCCGCTTTTATAACAGTATGCAAATGAGGGGTAAGAGCTGACCTTGACCGGTCATCAACCCAAAGGAGTAGGGGAAGTACTTTTCTTACTACTCGGATGGAAGTAGGTTAGTAGGTCACGAGACTTAGAGTGTTAAAAAATAATGGGGGAGAAACACAACACTATAACGCATTGTGTTTTTCCCCCATTATTTTTTAAACAACAATTTGGAAAAAAACTATGTGAATTTACTTTCTATGCCCCCACCTTGTAATACCATCCACTTTGTGTCTGAGGAGATAGTCTTTAGAGTCTAACTCATAAACGGATTTCTCTTTGCGCAAGGATTCAATTACTTTAATATTATATTTTTCGTCGTTACAACTTGCCAAAATGTGTTCGTTGTCAATAACACTTTAAAAAAAATAGATACAACCTCTCTTAAGCCTATTTCCTTTCACACCAATAATTTTGGATTGGTATTCAACAGTGGGGGTTTTTGTCACTTGTGGTTCACAAATGTGTTTTACGACATGTAAACGGCAAAAACTTTCGTTTTTTACACATTTCCTCCCACAAGGTGATCCTTTTTTAATTCCCCTAGTAAGCGTTTCAGGGCAAGTAGTGGGACGGCTAAATGCCCTACGACGCCGTTCTTGTAATAATTGAAATTGCTCTGAAGGAGCAGGCTTAGGAGTAGGTTTAGGAGTAAGTTTAGGAGCTGGTTTAGAAGCTGATTTAGGAGCTGGGTTAGTAGCAGGTCGAGAGGATTCAGTTTTGTGATAGGTATGATCTTCAGGTGTAGTAAGTGGTGGGGTAGGAGGTAATGGTGATAGTGGGGTAACGGGTGTACTAAGACGATGAAGAATGGTTTCAAATGAAGGGGTAATAGGACGACGAAGTGGCTTCTGCGGTGGTGGCATGATAGTTGACGGCGGTGCTGAGTCGTTTGAAAGCGAAGGCGAAGGCGAAGGCGGTGAAAAAATACTACGAAGTCTAGAAGTGTTGGTTGGCGGAAGAATAGCTCCAGAAGTTGAAGGTTGAGATGCAAGTTTCTTCGAGTAGCAATCAGGAAGGTTTTTCAGACGAAGAGTTTTCTTAGGCTCAGTCGTAGTAGAAATTGAAGTTGAAGTAGAAGTAGTGGAAGTTGTAGTCGGCAGAGAAGACATGGTTATAACTCCAAGTTCACAGCGTAACGTCTGGAATCAGAATGAAACACTGGCCGCGGCTGGCTCGTCTTTTATAACAGTATGCAAATGAGAGGGGTAGCAGCTGGCCGTGACTAATTATTAACCTGGGAGGTGGGAAAAAGAGGAAGGAGGAGGTATTTATTTAAAGTAATTCACTTAACTTTTCACTAAAATAAGATAACCGAATTCTTCTTTTACCAAAATGTTTATCTTAAATAGACCTTTTCAATGATGTATCGCTTGTCTAAATCCGTTAATCCGTTATCAAGTTATAGCCATTTTAATTTTCATTCCGAAAGTGGGTCAAGGTCATTCAAGACTTATAATGAACCAAGGTGATGAGAAGGGGGGAGGGGGGGAGGGGGGAGAGGGGAGGGGGGGGAGGGGGGAGGGGGGGAGGGGGGAGGGGGGGTCATTGACCCTTCCAAAAGTGGGTCAAGGTCATTCAAGATTTATAATGATCCAAGGTGATGGGAACAGTAATACTGTTCCCACCACCCTGTTTGCCTAACGGTTCCCACTCCCAACCCACTAGTTACGTTCTGCAAGGGAGGTCCCTGGGCCGTCCGCATCAAAGCGTAACCATTAATTTCAGGGAAACTGAACAGTTAATGCAGAAACGCAACTCTAACCCCACCCAAACTAATCCCACCCATTATATTCCTAAACAAAATGCAAAAACCTAGTCCGCATTTTGCGGATGTCCCACCCCTTCTAAGTGAAGTTCAACCGAACTTCTGAATTTACATTTAATCTACCCCCTAACATCTAGCTGTAAGGCAAAACAACATTAATTAGTATTAGCAACACTTAAAACTAACAACACATCATTATTAAAAAACCAAATAATTCAACACAACCAAATACCATCATTATTCTTAAAATTAATACACCTTAATGCTAAAAACCTCTTAAAAATTAATACACCTTAATGCTAAAAACCTCTTAAAAATTAATACCCCTTAATGCTAAACCAAACTTAAAACTAACATCGCAATGCGCAATTTATTTCTTAAATTAAATACAACTAAACACACACACACATACCACATTGCATTAAAAAACGCAACGTAGTATAAGAAGTTCAAATATATATAGACCTACTATATATTTGAAACCTCTTGCTGAGTCGCCAACAACCTTTCGCTATGAAAGTTTGTTGACGACTGACGCGAAGATCGGGCTCGTATCGCTCCTCGGGTTCTCAAATGGTGGGGGAAGTTGTTTCACTCCAGTACAGTGTTCAATCCAGTCCAATTCGCAGCAGTGTAAAAGGAAGGCGAAGGAGTGGGGAGCAGCATATGCACAGCAACGCAAAACCAAGGTTTGAGGTTAGAATTATCCATGTGCAGTAGCGCTAAGTGAGTAATACAGGACTAGGCGCATGCGCAATAGCATAGTCACTATTCCGATCCGGAGAACTCGTTGCATGCGCAGCAGGTTTGAGGTTAGAATTATCCATGGCAGCTGCCATGTTTAGTTCAGTTTTACCACATAGAGTCGGCGACCGACGATGACCGGGTGACCGGTCATTGGCCTGAAGGAGTGGGGGAAGGAGTAGTGGGGGAAGGGGGGTTGCTCCATTTTTTCGGGGGGGGAGGGGGGGAGGGGGGGGTCATTGACCTTTCCGGTCATTGCCCCAAAACCCCCTACTTCTCTTACCATTTGTCCGGCAGCTGCCCGGAGTAATTGCCGCTATAAAACCAGGTAGTTGGTCGGCATCTGCCGGCATTTGGCTTGGGTTATTACTGCCTCTATAAAAGGGGGATAGTTTATCGCGCCGCGAACATTCATTGCCTTGCATCCACACAGTCATCACCTCTCATTAGTTTTACTTTATGACTACTTCGTTACTTCTAACATGCAATTTACCATTCATCAGCATGTGGCTTCCTAGCCACTTCATTAAATGAGTCTAGTTAATTCTAACCTCAAATATTACTACTATAGTGTTCTGTTTCAATTTCTTTTACACTTCATTTTATATCTCAGTCTTCTTTTAACTTCTAAATGTAACACATCAGTTATGATGGTTGCACAATGTTTAAAGTTAAAGCTTTTGCGAACACAACACATATTACGGAATACTTCTAAACCTTCAATTTCAAAGTGTAGAACTAATTTAAATAGAGTTAGGAAGAAGTACAGTTTTAACCCATTATACTCTTCAAAGACTTCACAGGTTAATGTTGATGATAGTGTTATTTACAACATTTTGCATTCTATGTTACACTTCAACAATTTTAAACTTGTTACACCTATCGACTGTGTTCAGCAAGTTTTTTTATTTTACCCCACTATTCCTTATATAAGTGCTCTAACCACAATTCCTACTTCATCCTTCTCTATTCTGTTTCAGCTGGGCTAAGATTTGAGGTTAGAATTATCCATGGCGGCCGCCATGTCTAGTTCAGTTTCACCACATAGAGTCGGCGACCGTTATTGGTCTAAAGGAGTGGGGGAAGGGGGTGGTGGGGGGGAAGGTTGCCATTTTATAAGCCCTCTCCCTAGGCGGCGTTTCTCATTCGATCGCCAACTTTCAAACGAGAAACACCTCTCCCATGGCACGAATCAATTATCCCGCTATCACCAACTACTTCAACTTAAAACTATTTCTGGTGATAGTTGGATAGAATTTTTTAAAACTTACTCTGGATGACCTTGACATACTTCCAAGCCCCAGTTATAACTGTTAAATTTCAGTTTAAATTAACTCTTAATTCATGCCAATTCTACTTCAAATTCAGGGCATATGCTCTCGCCATCTGCACCCCAGCATCTGACGCCATCTGCTCGAGCAGCTGCTCGGCAGATGGCACGACTTCCGGTCCAGAAGTAACCAAAACACACTACTTTTATTCCTAATTATTCAAAGACGTCAGGCCAGTTCAAGGTAAGAGTAGGATTCCAACACTAGCGCTCCCTACTTCGTGCGGCCGCCGTGCCACATCAATAGAGCAGCACTGTCGTTTCACGTAGTGCCTTGATACGCCACTAGGCGCTAGTGTAGACACTTAATTATTGAAGAATTTGCAAACGGAATTTTAACTTCAATCATGAATAGTAAAGAAGGAGAAGCTCTATCGCTGTAAAAAAAACATTTATAGTGAAATAAAATAAAATAATCTTTATTTTGAAATAGAAGGGTTTATTGTAAACAATAAATTCAGTCTTCCGACATATTTAAACGAAACTACTTCTCGTATTTAAAACAATTACACTATTTATACGTAATCGCATCTCTTCTATACGGCCAATGCGCTGAGACCAAGTCTTAAAAACGATATCTTCTCAAGAAAGGATCGTGTCTATTCGATGCTGGTCCACATAAACTCTGAACTAACCTTGCGATTACCTCCAAGTCTCGTAATAATTCTTGAAGCAACTTGTAATGAGGAAGAATAAAACTTATAAAATATTTTTTGTTGTTAAAAAAATTTTCTTTATAATCCATTAAATTTCGTGTATTTACTAAATAAGTAAAAATTACTATACAGAATTTCTAGAGTCATTATTAAATGTATCAATATGTAGTCTATTAATACTGTACCTACAAACTTTTATTGTTTAAATTTAGGATTTAGACTAAATTCTTGTATTTTGTCAAAACAATTCATATATTCATACAAAAGTGGCTGAAGTTATATGGCTGCAAATTTGTTGGAAAGTAGCTTAACCAGGAAGAAAATATAGGATACTTTTTATTCATTTTCATCCATAGGGTTCCGCCCCTCACGCCTTCAAAGTTACTATGTTATTCTTATAAAGCGTCAATTTTGAATTGGAACATATGATTATATTAAGGAACTAGTGGCTCATAGGGGCAAAAGCCCCTAATCATAAATTAAAATGGCATGAATTATAGGGGATTCGTAATTCTTCACTACGAAAGTTTCCAGAAAATGTTAATTTAAATAATATTTTTACAAAAGCGTTTGAACAGAAAAGATCATTCGCCCCCAAAGCACTCTTTACAATCCTGTACTATTAGGCTACCCTTTTGTAAATGCTTAATTTTGTCTGTTGTTAAACATATATCGATCTATGACAAATAAATTTTGAAAGAAATCATAATTCCTTTGAGCCATGACGGCTTTTAATATAATTGTCTATTCGAAGAATAGACCTAGAGTGACTAAGAGGCTCATATAGCTATTCTTTGCTCCACGATTACGCTCGATAGAAGTAATAGATTGGCCTCAAATTTCAGTCGAAGATTCTTTATGCAGCTGTTAAGTGCTGATGCGTTTTTGAAAGTATTTGGTTGGATATTAATAAAATAATCTTAAAATGTGACTTTTTCATTTTTCCCATAAGAAATGCATTGGAGACATTTTTAGTGGTCGGTGCTGTGTTTACTTTTTTAGCAACGTCTTTGCGAGTCTTAACAATCAAGACTGAGACGTTCTGATTGGTCCAGTCCGGGTCCGGGAGCGGGGTGAAGTAGTCGCATATAAACAAAGTTGGATGTAGAGAGGTTATGACAAATATGACATTGACGGCTCTAATTAAATTTAATTTGAGTAAGGAAAACCAACTACATTGTATACACAGCTAATTAATGTCCTTTCTTAAAAAAAGTGTATTATGAAGTAAAATTTGAACAGTAAGTACTAGATTGTTTTATTTATTGACGTTAACAACTTTTGGTACCGGTAGGCTAAGCCTTTTAGGGTCACTTTCAGTTTCATTAAGTGCATGTTGTGTATCAATGTGTATTCATTACATTTTGGATTTTAGTGAGTACACCTTAAAAAGCAGATAAATCATGAATTACAGAAGAATACCGTAAAGGCTATGTTTGTATCATTCCTGTAATTTTCATACTGTCAGGCTAATTAATTCACTTTTTTAAGTAACTCAGAAGCGCTAATTGACAATTTTGAATCTGCTAATAGTTAACCAAACCAATTATCTGCAACAATTAATTTAATGTAACATATTTTGCTTTTCAAATTAACCAAAAGTCCCGGTTCAAGGGTCAAGTACAGTAACTTAATACGGAAGACAACTTGTTTTGGGTGTTATGTGAAGGACTTGAGGCCTAAGAAGATAGTACCTTAGCTAATCAAATGTTGTCTAATTTTAATTTAGTCATAGAAGACTGGACTGCTGCTAATTTTTTGTGCCTCAACAAAGACAAAACTCAGATTTTAAAATTTAATTTAAGTAATTATTGTGATTTAGACATTAAGTTTTTAGGGGTTTATTTGCAACCGAATCTGAAGTGGAGCACACATATAGATAAGCTTTGTAAAAAGATTTCTAAAGGTATTTTTATGATAAGGAGACTGAAATTAATTGTTAGTGTTGAAGTTTTATTATCTGTATATTTTGCTCACATTCAAAGTCATTTATCATATGGAATCCTTGTTTGGGGCTGTGATAGTAATATAAAAAAGTTACTTATTTTGCAAAAAAGAGTTGTGAGAATTATATGTAACGTTAACAATAGGACCCATTGTAAGCCTTTGTTTAAAAGTCTTGGAGTGTTGACTGTTCCAGCTTTATTTTTGTTAGAACTACTGTCATATATTAAAGCAAATTTAGATGATATTCCTGTTAATAGCTCTGTTCACTCTCACTTTACCAGACAACGTAATTTTCTTCGAATCAATCAGTGTAATTACCAATCCACCATTAAATCAACTTTTGAATTGGGTAAGAGGGTTTTTAATCTGTTACCATTTGATTATAAGTGTTTAGACCATAAAAAGTTCAAATTAACCTTAAAAGCTTTGTTGTTAGATTTAAGTGTTTATAACATTGATGAATTTATACAAAAACTTAAATCTGTTAGTTAGTTTATTATAGATAGAACTTCATTGTTTTTTTAGACATGTTTGTAAATTGTGACGATGCCATACATTTATGTAATGTGAAAACGGCAATAAAGTTTTGTCATTTGTCATATGTTTTGAGTGGAAGTGTGGAACGACGACGTCAACTTTTCTCAGGATCGAACCGGCAACCTTTAGATTCAATGGCGAGCACTATAACCACTCAGCTACCCAGCCAGTTTGTTTGTTAAAAATTTTGCTCTCCATAAAAGTGAAGGAGGCTTACGGTTAGATTTTTAGGTTTGATTGTTCGTAGGCTTATTTCTTACCTTAATACCGGTATTGTTGTTGTGGGTACAGTTTCATACAGCGCCTACACTACTATTGAATGAAAATATACATCTATATATCAATTGAATAGGATTGAAAATGACTGTGAAAAATACAAAATTTCACTTAGCATGACAAAATTTATTGTAGGCCTAACAAACTAACATTAACCTCAACTAAAATCCATTAACATGAGGAACCATCCTAAGCCCAGGAAAGTCCACATTTAAGTAAGATACATAGGTAGGTCTAATTGTTCTTATATTCTACGTTTGTTATTTTGTCATTATGATTAGTTGTGTTTTGGTTTTGTTAATGTTGATTATGTTAGGTTAAATGGTTTGTTTTTTATTGATGTGGTAATAACTAGGTATACAATGCAGTTGTCTGCTTGCAATATTGAGGGGAGCGACTATTTTTTAAATCAATAATAGCAAATGTTTTATAGGTAATTCAAGTGAGCTCGTTCGCTACGCTTACTCGTCGTCAGATTTAGGTTGTTCGCTGCGCTTACTCGCCACAAGTCTGCAATACTCTAATAATTTTTTACTACGCAGGTTTGCTGCAACGGGCTATTATATGTTTAAATGGTGCGTCGTCCAAGATTTGCACCTCCTCTCTGTAAACGTGGCATTTCATTCACGTTATAATAAACAAAACAACAACTTCACATAAAACTACTGTACAGTAGACTCCCTCTTAACCGGCCACCTTTAAACCGGTCGCCACTTTAACGGGCCTACTCTGGCACAAACACATCGTCTTTTTAACTGGCCATTTTTTATCTCAACATTGCTTTAAC
Source organism: Neoaliturus tenellus (assembly GCA_030545055.2). Classification (NCBI taxonomy): domain Eukaryota; kingdom Metazoa; phylum Arthropoda; class Insecta; order Hemiptera; family Cicadellidae; genus Neoaliturus; species Neoaliturus tenellus. The sequence goes on from JAQYXR010000099.1 coordinate 68,179, forward strand.
CGGCCATGTTTCGTGGGAATCTTTGTTTTCTTATCTAATGTATCATTCCATTCCACATTATATCATGATGTTCTCAAACCACCTAAAATGTACTGTCCTGGACTAAAGTGTATGACACTGGAAGTGGATGTGTTTGGACCTGCTATCCAATAGATAATATAGGAAACGACTTATTATTAGTTTTTTTTTGGTCACTGATTTCATCGGTGTGGGATGTTAGCTATAAATTATAATATAGAGTAATATATTTATAGTTGTTTTTTTCAAGCCATAATTGCATTTAGGCCATATGAAATTGTAGGTTGGAATTTTTAAATGTACATCGGTTTAACCGGCCTAATCATTAACCGGCCGAGGCCTGGTCCCGAGATGGACGGTTAAGAGGGAGTCTACTGTATTCACAAACAGCTGATAGTAACAGTCTGCAGTTAAATTTGATCCTTATATTTAACAGCTGTATTTAATCATCACACAGTAAAGAAACCAAATAAAATATTTCTCCTATTAAAATAACATGGTAAATTTAAAGGGCCGTAAGGCAGAACCCTTATGTCCGATTTGGACCATTTCAGATTTATACCTTCCCATAGATGGTTACTATGACCGAGCAAAATTTCGTGAGGATCACTCCAGCTGTTCAGGAGGAGTACATGTAAATAAAAAGCCAGAGTGTAGTATAGGAGCTTCGCTCGCTCCCCTCAGAAATGTAAACAAAATAGGGGTACGGTAATTACTAATTGTGATCGTATAAGATTATTATTTAGGCTATCTATTTATTGATTTATTGATATTTTCATTCAATATTAGTGTAGGCGCTTTATGAAACTTGTTGATTTGATTGTTTTCATCGCACAATTTTAATCGCAAAATCAAAATTTCATCCAGTGATAAAAACAATGGAGTACGATAACGAACTTATACCGGTATTCCTTGTCAGTAGGCCTATTCATTCTACTCTTCAAGTAATTTTTAGGCCTAACTTAAATAATTTGTAGCAAATTTCAATAACATATTGACCTAGGGAAAATACTATCATTATAGTAGTCAGGGTAAAACCTAAGACAGGAGCCAAGATAGCCTACTTTTCATTTTGAAGTCACTAAAAGCAAAAAAACAGCGTTTGTTCAAATTTTAGCGAATTTTCCTTTTACAAGGAATTATGCTTAGGCCTACGTTGAGACATAAGCCCATGGTACTTTTCACTTTGAGAATAATAGAAGAAAAAAAAGACTTGTAGATTTGTAAGCTTATGTAGGCTCTAGGCCTTTGTGTTTCCCTTAACACAATAACTCTTGAACTTAACCTCCACTTTGTTTTTTTAATTTGGTACACCAGTGTAAGATAGCATTTATCAGGTGAAATTCTAAAACCAGCATGATTGGACCATGCAAAAATGTTTTTTATGGGTTTACAAAAGGGTATAAAATGGGTTTTTGGCATTAATTTATTGCTCTATACTTTGCAAATTTGACATTTTAAACTCAATTTATATGCAGTAGAGAGCAAATCTAAATCCATACTAACCAGGACAGGGGGTGGTTCGGACAATCAAACAAAAATATGATTTACCTTCTATTTAGGCTATAACTATTAAACAATTCATCATAAAATTCCAATTCTTATTGTTTATATTCCATATAATTTAAAATAATTAATGGACATTATTCCATCAATATTAAGGCTGCTTTTCTGTAGTTGGATCGGTTTTTACAAACTCACTAACCATGTAACATCCATGCAACTCTTGCAGCTCTATCCGTACTCGTTTGATAAGTATTTGAACGCCGAGTAAACATAAGAATCTTATTTATTTTATTCCTTCTTTATTTAAAAAATGCTATTACAGTATTAGTAAGTTTAAGTGCAGTTGTAAAATACAGTAGGCTATCAACTTTTTTGCTACAACGCTATGCAATGTACTTGTTACATTATTATGAATAAAGGATCTTTGATAGTAAATATTTGTTTAGCAAATTTCCCATAGGAGAGAAGCTATTACCGTAGGTCTCATGGTAAAAACTAATCACGGAACCATGTTACTTTTTTTTGTGGTGCCCCGAGACCAAAAATAATGGTCATTAAAATTTATACATATAGCCTATATATATATATACAGGGTGTCCCGGAACTCTCTGGAACCCTTTTGTATATTTGTTCCTTGCATCGAGACAAGAAAAAAACATCGTACAAATAGGGGTCTAAAATCCATCGTTTAGCCGCTAGCCGCCATTTTGTTTTTTTCACGTAATAATTTTTATTTCCGTAATGGATGGTTGTATTCAGTTCATATTTGGTATGAATCTTTATCATACTAATGTACATTTTCAGGAAAAAAATTAATTTTTTCCACTGCTTATTTTCAAAATGGCGGTCATTTTAAATTTTCAAACTCAAATATCTCAAATTTGATAAATTTCAAAAAAATTTTACTTTGTACAAAAAAGTTGCCAAATTTAATTATCTAACCAACGGTACCAAGTTTGTAAGGATCTGATTACAAATAACGGAGTTATTGCGATTTTTCTCCAAAAAAACATTGATTTTGCATTATAATTAATGCAAATTATGGCCATTTTCACAGAAAAATCGCAATAACTCCGTTATTTGTTATCAGATCCTTACAAACTTGGTACCGTTGGTTAGATAATCTAATTTAGCAACTTTTTTGTCTAAGGTAAAATTTTTTTGAAATTTACCGAATTTGAGATATTTTAGTTTGAAAATTAAAAATAGCCGCCATTTTGAAAATACATAGTGGAAAAAATTAATTTTTTTCCCGAAAACGTACATTAGTATGATAAAGATTCATACAAAATATGAACTGAATACAACCATCTGTTACGGAAATAAAAATTATTACGTGAAAAAAACAAAATGGCGGCTAGCGGCTAAACGATGGATTTTAGACCCCTATTTGTATGATGTTTTTTTCTTTTCTCGATGCAAGGAACAAATATACAAAAGGCTTCCAGAGAGTTCCGGGACACCCTGTATATATATGTATATTTGTCCCTAGACATGATAACTCTCGTAAAAACAGTCCGATCTGGACCAAATTAGGTAGAGATGTGCAATCCTACTATTATTAAGATGAGTTCATCGCACCTACCGGAAAGAGTAATTTTGGATGGTTTTGTTTCTCAAAAATAGGTTTTTTTGTTTTTCATTTTTAGTTTTGCAAAATTTTAAATTTTGATTTTTACCTCACAGGAATTAGCTTGAAAAACACACAATATAGGACATTGAAACTTTGCTCCATATCCATTGGTTACCGAGATATTAAAAAGTCTTAGTAAATTTAGTTTGGTAGGGCCTACCTTCATTTGGTTGAGATCCATCTATTTATGGTAAAAAATCTAGGTTTTTAGCGAATTTCCCTGTAGGGAAAACGCTATTTCGGTAGTAGTCACGGTTAGACCTACCCCTTGGACCATGATACTTTTTTTGTTTTGAGGTATTTTGTAAAATATACATCTTACAGTAAACTTTAAATGGGGAACAATCCCTTGTTTTTAAAGAAGTTTAAAATTAAGTAAATAAACTTTTTTTAAATGGCTGCCATTTTTCAATATGGCAGTCAACTAAAAAATTTTAAATATGAACCCCCAATTACAATGTCATTTTTGGATTTACCACGCAATTTGAAGATTTTTTCATTCGTTGACATTTTTCTCTAAACTTAACAGTTAGGACGCTACAGGCAATTGAAGTTAATTTTTAGTCCCACAAGAATATAACATGGGGCTAACTTTAATTGATTATTTCTCCTAATCCATTCAGTAAAATAAAATATACTCATGAATAAAAATGTCTTAAAATAATGTTTTAAGATCATATTTTTCATAATAACATAAAATTTTTACAATTTTATTATTTGCCTACTATACTTGTAAAAAATTATTTATGCGTAACTGACCATTTTAGTGAGTGGAATGGAGATATATATATATTTATACTAGCTGTTTCCCGTTACGGCTTCGCTCGTGATTGAATTGATTTTATTGGTACCGTAATTAAGCTTGTTCGCTACGTTCACTCGCCGTCAGGTTTAGCTCATCCGCTAATCTCACTCGCAGTTACTCTAACCTTATATATAAGAAATCGCTGGAATACCGGTACCTGAAATTAGAATTTTTCATTGAATTTGTTTCTTAGCAAGCAATAAAAATAGATAAAATATAGATTTTCAGATTTTTTCAAACTATTGTATGCCCTCTTGGTCAGAGCCCTTTGGACAGATTTGCACCTTAACTACACACAAACATCCTTGAATAATGCTCAGTAATGCCTGAAAGTTTCATTACAATCTGTCGAGCGGTTTCGGAGTCCATAGGCAACATACATACATACGTATATTCTCTCTTTTATGAATATAGATAAGTGTCGGTGAATGTGATAAATTTTGAACAAAATCTCAGATTTTGATCAAATTTGATAAAGGAAGTGTAAGGCAGCATTTACTTTATCGAGTTCGCAAACCAGAATGATGGGACAGTGTTAACAGGGTTTTATGGGTTTTCAAAAGGGTCTAAAATAGGTTTTTGGCTTTTTTTGCCTTAATTTATCTAATTCCAAAAATTTAACCAGAACCATTTAAAAAATCTAAAAATCAAACAATTTAGTATTTTGAATTTTTGATCTGGTTAATAGCTCAAATGGTTATGGAGAAAATCCAAAAATAAGTTTTCCATTCTTAGGGAAATAAACAAAACCCTCTATCTTTCTTATTTATTGGCATACCTTGATAAAATTTGGTATGTAAATTCGCTAGGAAAGGTACAACTTTAATACATGCTTCCAAAACCCATATGGCAGCAAACCAACATACTCACCACAATGGAATTTGTGGAAAAAATAAAATATCAAAATTCGGTAGGAAATTCTCTGAGTATGCATGTCTGCTGTGACGGAAGTATTTGTAATTATTATGGCAGCAAACCCTGCATACTCTTTTTCCATGTTAATGATAATGTTTATGCAGAATAGGCAAACTCCTTTATTTATGAACAGATATTGATGAAACTTAGTATATGGCTTCATATTAAATTCATTTCAATTCATTTCATATGGCCGAATTTTTTTATTTTCAACGACATCCCATGACAGTAAACATATACATTACTCATTTGTATGGTGTTTATGGGAAAAATACAAAATATCAAATTCCTTTCCAAATTCACTGAGTTTAGCAGATCTGCTGCGATGAGGGTATTTTACTTTTAGCAAATTTCCCTATATGAACTGTAGCTCTTTTGAAGATCTTCCCAAAAAACCTCACAGATTGTTCTATTGGACCAACCACATAGTCACTGGACCTTAACTTAAAAAAATAATAAAAACGAAATATTTTTGATACTATTAAATTTGGTTTTGAGGTTTAACAAGCGAACATAAGGCAGAGTCATACGACCAAAACTGTAGTTTGTATAAATATTTTTCAAAAATATTATTTAGATTTTTTATAAGATCTATTGTTTTGACACTAACACTCGAAATCAGGAAAATGCATAATTAAAAATGCTTTAAAATATCACAAAAATATATATCGAGAGTTAGAGGTGAGAAATATGTAGGCGGAAAGGAAAAAGGGACCTGTTCGTGGTAATTTTTTATATTTAGTTATTCATATTTTTGAATTCCTCATTTAATTCCTAACAATTTTGCGCAAGTCCTACAAGTCTACGATTCTTTTGTTAAAGATATAATCTGTTTGAAAACTCAAATTAGCATAAAACATTTATTTTTCATATTTAAACAACGATTTTGGTACCAAAAGAAAGCTGTAAATGTCCTCTTTAATGGGAACACCTATTTTTGTCTTAACTCACAGTAGTTTTCAAGAAAAAATGTTTTTATCGAAGCATGTAGTGAAAATTTGATATTTCAGAAAAGGGACCTCTACATAGGACCGCCCTATGTTATTTCTCCATAACGAATTGCAAAACTGCCATATGCGACCTCTGGGCAGCATTTTCTGGTTTTTATTTATTGAAAGATGTTCTATATTTACAATTATCTCGTAGTAGTTCACCTCGTCGCTGATAGAATTCGTCAGAGTGCAGTTTTAAGAGTGTAGCATAGCTTTTAGATTGGTTTTGAACAGGGACCTGTTCGTGGCAATGTTATTTCTCCATAAGCGCGAAGAGGTACCTTTTCACAAGCTAGACATCGTCCGTTATTTTGAATGTTTTATGCCATTACAAGTGTTTTCTAATATATTTCAACCGGTAAAGGACGAAATGGAGCATATTAAAATGCAAACAACCAAAAATCGATATTTTTTACCTCAATCGATAAAACTGCCCATACTGTAATTTTTACTTTGCCGCGAAGAGGTCCCTTTTTCCTTTCTCCCTCACATATAGCAATTAGTCTGCATTAACATTGTTTGTAACCTGCATTGGGGTTAGTCTCGGTGTTTATTCTGTGTACATCGATTTCTTTGGTGTTACTGTAATTTTTAACTGCTTGTTATTAATGAAGTGGTCAAATGAAATCTTGTAGAGTTCCTTGAGTATTATCATACATAGTTGAGTCGACACATTGAAGATAAATTCAAAGTGGTAGGTACGTGATGTCATAAAAGTAAAACACTTAATCGTCCTTTAATTTTAATTAAATTCCTGCAGTACACCATCCCTTAATCAAGGCGGGCAAGGTCAAGCAGATAGTGTTCTAAGTAAGCTTGACTCTGGTTGACTTAGTTCACCATGGTTCGCTTCTCCAGGGTTCGTGCTTGCCTGTGCTCCATCTGCAGTCGGTTTTTGCACAAATCAAAGGACGCGAGCAGACCCAAGCATTCAGCACGAATCCACCCAGTGACCCAGTACATACTACCATGAGGTTCTTCTGTTCTGGTCAAAAGTTGGCGTATGTTGGTTTGTATTGATTTCTTTGGTGTTATTTTATAACTGCTTGTTATAAGTGGTGAAATGAAATCTAGAGTTTCTTGAGTATTATCATACGGAGTTTGTGTTGTGGGCCCGGCACACAAGCACATCAAAGATATACGCAATCTGGCAGATGTGAGGGGTTGTATAAGGGGTAAACTTAATCATCCTGTTACTGAAATTAAACTGAAAAAGGATTTGGTAATGCCTAACTACACTGCTTCACTGTTCGTCTAAGAGTTCCGAGATCAGCTCAAACAGTAACAGCGATAGTGTATTTCATGAGTTCGCTGAGCGAGTTAAACCCAACTTTTGCTCCAGCATTTGCCCAAACAATTTGGCGATAGTTTACTAAAGGCATCACCATTGACTTTGTACACTACGTGAGTAGACTTCTCATAACATTGGCATATGTGAAGCATATTGACGGTGATGCGATCTCGTGCAGCGTCCATCGAAGTACACGTAATATATGATAGATAAATCAGTATTACCACTCTTCTAAACCAAGGATGAAACATTTTATAACTGAAAGTTACGTTTATGTTTTGGTAAAATGTTTTGGCAGCACTGTAAATTCAGCTAAATAATAACTACTTCGATGGCAGCGACTCTGGTGCGGCGTCCACAGAACTTCCAAATTTTTGCCTCAAACTAAATGCATTGGATGAGAGGTCTATTCACGTTAGTGTACATAGTCAATGGCATCACTAAACCATCAATTTTAACAAGTGACCATTAAATTATTTAAAGGAGCTTGAAAAAAAAATTATTTTTAATTTTTAAAACTTAGCATAGTTGATTACAGAGAAACCCCTAAATACATTTACCATGTTATTCTTAAGGAAACTCAACTCAAAACTGTAACTCACTTTCTTATTGGTAACATAACCTCTTAAATTTTGTACCGGAAGTACATTTACTAGGAAGGGTTTAACCACAGATAACCCATAGATATCTGTAGGTTATCTGGGGGTAAACCTATATTTGCTTACAACACCCATATGTTGTCAAATTTACCTACCTACCTGCTCGCTGTTAAGGGGAAAATAAAATAAATACCAATACTTGATCAAATTTGGTATGTACAAAAATTACACTATTTGTAATCTTAAAGATGACAATATAAGAGATTCTGATACCTGTAATGGGGGGGGGGGGGGTTTATCCTATACTATCTGTGGCCCGTTACGGCTTCGCCCTTTATTTTCACCACGGCTTTGCAAATTTTATTTTATAGATAACAAAATATCTTTAAAGGGTAACAAAGTCTTCTTCTCAAGAATCCTATTGAAACATTGACGTTGTGTTAGCATAGCCCTGAAGGGATTTTGCAAAACCTTTTCTTAGTGAGCACCTATTATTAAAGAGCAATGTCCACTTTAAATTTCAACCCGCTAGGATCTATGGCAATCTTGAGGTTCCGTGGCGCGGAGCCGTTAACAAAATTTGCAAAACCGTTTCATAATGAGCACCAATGAGAAAAATGAAAGTTCTTTACTAATTGTAACCCTGCAAGGCTGCAGGCCCTACAATCTTTGAGATCCATTGTTTCTTTGATTCGCATTTAAAAATTGGCCACAAGGCATTATATTTTTCAAGCCTTTTGGGGTGGAATCATAAGGAACTTTAAAAAATATATTTGAAAAATCTTTTCTTAGTGAACACCTATTATAGTAGGATTCACGAAAATAGTCCAATGAGAGTCGATGCATTTTTGCCAGATTTATTCTAAAATACATTTTTATACTATATTACACATGGTAAACATAAACACAAAATGACAACATTGCAGGGCGAGAGGGGGTGAGGGGGGAAACAGCTGTTAAATTTCCATCGGACTATTTTCGTGCGTCTTACTAGCAAAGAGTGACTATTACCAAAGAGAACTCTTTGGCCCATGCCAAATTCCATCTGCGTACACTCTATAGTAATTTTGACATAAATTTTGAAGGCCTGTGGGGCGGAGCCCTGAAGGAATTTTGCAAAAGTGTTTCTTGGTGAGGACCTATGAACAAAGGAGAGTGTCATTTCAAATTTCAACCCCAATGAATTTTGAAGTCCTGCGGGGCGGAGCCCTTAAGAAGCTTTTTAAAAGCGTTTCTTAGTTATCTATGGGCAAAGCGGATCTCACATTACAAATGTCAACCCGTTACATCATAAAGTTTTTCAGATTCGTTGTTTCCTAAATTCACATAAATATATATATATATATATATATATATATATATATATATATATATATATATCGTATATAACATATTAAAAACTGGCTTTACGAATAACATTAGATCAAAATCAAAATCCTGTGCTGCGGAGACCTGATGGAATATTGCAAAACCGTTTCTTAGTGAGCACCTAAAGATGTTCATGCCAAATTTCATCCCTCTATACCCTATGGTTCTTGAGATTCTCTGTCGCATGAGTGGGTGATATTTGACAAATATATAGTATATTTATGTACAACACGCCCATGGCAGCAAACCTACATCCTTTTGCCTATGGTGTCTATTGGGAAAAAACTGAACTCCGATCGAAATTCACTGAGTTTGAAAATCTATTGCGACATATGTAATATCATCACCGCACCAACCGTACGTACAACAACCATGCAAGTGGTCGTAAATATTCATAAATTATAATACTGTATAAAAGATAGGGTTTGGTGACTAAAGATGGGTTATGAATGACCTGAAACCAGTCACAAGTAGTTAAAATTTACATCTGTAGGATAAACAAAACAATTTTGGTAGGTTTAAGTGTGTAAATATTCTTGAATGTTCTCTGGGGTGATAGGCCTAATTATAATCAAGATGATTTTTTATTTTCTAAAAATAGGCTTTCTTACCATATTTTTGTGTTTAAAAATATATAGACTATATAAAAAATATAAAGTTTGAGAAGTTTAACACTTTTACAGTGATGCGAGTAAGGCAGCCAGTTGTACTGTAGGCCTAATTATTAAAATAAATAAATTATTTGTTTTGTGGTACATGGGCAACCTAACTTATTTGTACTATCCTAAATAATTAAAATACTGTAAAAAATGTTTAAGACTAATTGTAGTAAATGCTTGTAAAAAATGTGTATGACACAAATCATTAAATTAAAAGTAACTACGAACTAAGTATTGCCTAAATATAAGAAAATTGAGTTTTTATTTAGGTTTTCTTTTATTAGAAGTGATTTTAGTTGTTTTAATACCATTACAAAGTGGGATCAATTTTTTTTAAGGTGACAATCCCTAATGCAAATTTTTAATTTCTTCTTCGAATAGACACTTACGGGAGTGTACGAGCGTACTCCTAGTATCTTTATCACTCGTGTAAGGAAACATGAAACAAAATACTTCTACTTCTAAAGATTTATGTTATCAACACGTAATATACCAAAGATAAATCGCCTTAATCTGGAGATGTTTTCCAAATGTTCGGCGTTATTGATTGTGATTAAATATTGCTTTAAATTAGAGCTAATTATAGCAATTTTAAAAACATTACTTCACGAAATTTAAATTTTTCATGGTTTTTTGTTTGAACTTTGAAAGATAATATATACACTTAATAATAAAAAAACGTGGAAAACTATTTCCTTAAAGTAGACAAATATAATATTTCAATTTTTTTTTTTTTTATTATTATTAAAATAACCAAATGGGGTTTTGAACTCAGGTACAGGCAGTAAGTATAAATAGCATATTTTTCGACTCATCAAGTAGATACCGTTTGTCACGGATAACCCATATACTCCTTTTAAGATTTACAACTTTGATTTTTCACAAAAACAAATTGGGCCATCATAGGTAAACCGGTTTTGTTCTATCGATTGAAACTATTCCCAATGTACCCAGGGTGTTCGAGAAGTAGCATATCCAGACCGATAGTCACTAATTCAAATATAAGCCCCCACATTTAATAGCATTTGTGGATTCTACTTGTAATTTGAAGACAATTTAACATTAAATTTGTAACCCTAATCCTATCTGTTTAGGAGGTAATGGCGATTGTAGTTTAGTTTTTTTCCTGTGAGAGTAACATAAGAAAAATTCTAGTTAATTATCTCTTAAATGTTACAGTCAAACAAAAATGTCCAAACAAGTACATGTCTTAGAGCCTCATTACAATTAATATTCCATTTTATTATACCGATTATCACGTAATTAATTTCCATTTTCAACACAATCTAAATTATCTCCGCCATATGGAAAAACTTTGTGGAAAATAAAATGATTTATGGCAACACTAATAATTGGTTATAGGAAAGTATTACAAAGAGAATAAGCCTAAGTGCGAAAAAAATTAATTCTCTAAAATTTAAAAAGGTGTAAGGGTGGTCTGGGACACTCAGTATAGTAAAAAATTATTACATTGCTTTAAAAGAACGGTTCATCAAATTAAAATCTGTTTAACACTAATACAATTTTAAAATTACGCTTATCAGTTTAAAATACTGGTTAAAACCATTTACTATATTTTAGTTACTGTGTGTAGAAGTAGTTTTTGGGTGGGAAAAGAAAAGTAAACGAATTTTTTGGGGTTTTTGAATACTAACAACGCTTCAGTTTTTTTTTTTTATTTCAGATTATTTATTTACATAATTTCTAAGATGAATGTATGGTCACAAAGAAATGGTGACACGTCATATATTTGAACATGCATATGGTTTAATATCCTCCCTATTTCTAAATACTTTCGCTTTTATTAGTACTAATGACTAAAATATTTTACTTCAAGTCTTGTTTGATTTCATAAAAAAATTAAACATAATGCAACCACATAATCTACTTACTCTTACTATAGGGCATATTGTTTGTTAAAAGAAGATTTCTTTCTATTATGTAAACCGTTTTATCGTTACATTATATTTTTTGTGTATGTATTATAACTGCTGTTTTAAACATTAGTTTAAACAGAGTTAAATACACCGAAATGCATTTTTATAGTCAGTTATCAATATAATAGTCCTCGGAGTATTTTTGTAGTTGTTGTTATTGTTGTTATTATATATATATATATATATTTTTTTTTGTTTTGAGTGAAAACTACACATGGAAAAAAATTAAAAACTGAAGAAACTATCTTATTTTGTTTTTAGATTATACGAATAACTGTATTTTTGTAGCCTACTTACTCGTCGTCAACTATTTGGTCCAGGTGCAAAAAATATATTAAAAAGATGTGGGATTTTAAAACATTGTTTTGTATAAAGTAACAATAACGGTTAGATTTACAACCTTGATCAAATTCACAGTGGAAAAGTTAGGTTTAAAGTAAATACATATAAATAAATCTTTTGCACCATGTTTTTTTATTGCTTTCACGAATTTAATATGATAAAATTTTGCGATGTAATATTTATATGGGAATGGGAAGATTTGCCTATTTAAAAATGAGACTAAACGATGGAAATTTTGCGTAAAAGTTAAGAGTCTGCAGTACCTACGCCATTTCAGTAGTTTGTCCCTTAAGAACAATGTTAAATTTTAAACATTACTGTGAGTTTGTTTTTCGTAGGAAAATTACAAACTTGATGTCATTTTAAAAGTTACCATAGTGTCTTTCATTTGACGTGATTAGAAATCAATTGAAAAAAATTATTCACTCGAATGACGAATAAAAAACCATGTATATTATCACCATTTTTTAACTATGTTAAACAATTCTTAGGAGGTTTATTAAAAATATTATCCATATCACATGAACCGCCATACCATTATTGTGAATATATTCAAGTTTCATGCGAATCCGATGTAAGATTATCGAGATTATGGGACTAAAAATCAAGTTGGCCGAGGTACTGCAGACTCTTAAAGTAAAAGTGGAAATGTGGGAAATTAAAGCAAAAAGGCCCCCCAACGTCTTAAAAAAGTTGTTCAATAACATTTTAAATTTAAATTAGTGTTAAATGTATTTTAAAGTGATACGTATTGATTTAAAGTAACTATTACAACGAACAATTAATAATCTGTCTCCCACTTCTGTTATGGTACTTAACACGTTTTATGGCAAGACAGTTGTATAAACACCGACTGGATGCCGCTTTTGTTACGTGCGCTCGACAGTCACATCACGTGGCGCATGTTTGTACAAGTCAATGAACATGTTCAGTGACGCCTCACGGAGCCGCATGTGTTATGCGAAACGATTCTGTTATGCCTGACGTTACTCACTTTTCCTTTAGTAGTATTAAATATAAACAAACTTTAATCCGACTTTCCACTGTTTAGTCTCATTTTTAAATAGGTAAATATTCCATTTCTATATAAATGTTACATCAACAAATGTTATCCGGTTTAATTCGAGAAACCAATGCTTAAAAGTACTTTATTGTAAAAGATTTATTTATATGTATTCACTTTAAAGCTAACACAACTTTTCCTTTGTGACTTTTATCAAGGTGGTAAACTCAATCTTTATTGTTACTTCATAAAAAAAAACTATGTTTTTAAAATCTCACATCTTTGTAATATATTTTTTGAACTTGCATCAAACAGTTGACGATGAGTAAATACGAAAATATATTATTTTTAAAATCATTGACATTATTTCATAAGTTGACTATAACTGTGTATCGGAGTTTCATAAGAGCCTTGTTCCATGGACCGTAACGCCAAGCAAACAACCTATCGTCGGTAAAAATGACGTCTGGGTCTCATAATTTTTTTTCCTTCCAACAACCAAGCTGTATGTGACCACTATGGGAACTTTACATTTTTGTTACGTTGTAAATAATTTACTTTTCGGTGTTGTGTTGCTACAAATAATGTTCTGTTACCAGTTCTGTTGGTCATTGTTTTAAGCAGGCCATAATATGGCTGAAAGTTTATTCCTAATGCCTCCCCCAACCCCTCCCATAACATAACCCACAAACACAAAGGCGATGATAGGAAATTTATTATGAAAATGAGATAATACATAAGGTAATAAAATATTAGTAAATGAAAAGAAAACTGTCAAATTTTATTTGTTCAATAGATGGACGTATTAAAAGGGGAGAAATCTGTAAAACTATTAAAAATAAATAAACTGAGTTTTAATGTTTCTTTAAAAATCTTTTAATATAGCTAAGTTGCATTCTAGAACAAAATACATTAAAATTTAATAATTTATTAATAAATTATTTGCGGAAATATTTTTAACCACTTTATTTTAGGATTCAAATTTATTTTTGAAATTGAGATAATATACTGTATATGGTACCTTTAATAATCTGCTAAAAATTACTACTATCACAGCTCAGTGTCTACCAAATTAGATACAATAATTTTTTTATCCTTCATAGACCGGAACGCCTAAAGTATTTTGAACAATTGTTTAACGTACTTGATTACAATTTAATTTGGAAATTAAACATGGTTGAGCCAATGATATGATAGTGGTTAGAGCGCCGGACTTCCCTTGGCAGCAATGTCGTAGGTTCGAACTGATCGTGGATTTTATGCCACATCCTTTCCATCCTATCCATCTATCTGTTCGTGGATCGTATTAGGCAAAGTAAGGAAGTGAGCGGCTACAGTAGAGGTGATTGGTACTGATAAAATTTCCTTGCTTGATTTTTCGAACCCACGAAATTGCTGCCGCGGGAGGTCCGGCGCGCTAGCTATTCCAACCGGCTCATCACCTAAGTTTATACTCTAATTCAAATTGTTTATTTTCTAACTCAACGTTAAGCAATTCTCCAAAATACTTTTTCGGTCTATGAAGGATCTTTCCTTAATATGTGTCTAATTTGGTAGTCACTTAGCGGCGATAGCCATATTTTGCAGATTACTACAGGTAACTATATACATCGATCGGTTCAGTTTTTGAAGTAAATTTTAAGCCTAAAATAAAGTGTTAAAAAATCCTCAAATAATTTATTAATAAATTACTAAATTGTGATATATTTTGTTGTATGTGTTTTTAATACAGCTTAGCTATATTTAAAGAAAAATTGACATTCAGTTTATTTTAAATCGTTTTACAGATTCCTTCTCTTTAAACACCTATTGAAATAAAAGTAAGACAAACTAGCTAAATACTTCATTTAAAATTCCATGAATAGAATAAAAGGAAGTTATTGGAAGACTAATCAGATTGATAATGTAAATAAACTGAACCATTAAGTTTGAAATTTCTGAAACTTATAAGTTAGGAAGTTTGCTCTCGGCAAAAGCTTGTAGATAGATATTCTTAAGCTTGAATTATCGAGGTTTTGAATTCGCTCTTGAATCATTTTTCCTACTTTGGTATGAAATAAAAGACTAATAAAGAATAATTTGCTTAAGTAAGACAAAATATGCATGGCCAATAGCTTATAGACTTGTGTACGTATTTAATTGTCTTGTCTAGGATTCACTAAAAATATATATTTTGTTTAGTGATGTATAACTTTTGTATTGAGTGTCTATTAATTTTATAATATATAATATTGGTTTTAATATTATCTATAGTAAAAAAAATGTTACAAGAGCTACTTTTACTTCAAAAGTGAAAAAAATATTTGAAATATCAAACGTTGTTAAGTTCACAATCTTTTGACTCAGATATTGACTACTATTGAACTATTTGTTGCTCGGTATGGAAATAGCTTTGTGTTTCTACGAGCTATTTCAATGATTATCAATTATGTATAACTATGTAATATATGTGTTGACATATGTCTTATAGAGTGTTTTGTATTATTGTCTGATAACATTTTACTGTCTCGAAGTCGTGAAATACTCTTTCATTCTTGAGTCTTGAGTTTTTCATTGACATCACCCAAAAAACCATTTGTGTAAATTTTAGTGTTCGATTGCTTTTGTAACAGGTTTAATTTTTGTATTATGCTTAAACTCATATAAATTTTTATCCCGGATTTAATGAAATTTGTTACTTATCATATTACAATTACTTTAAAATATTAAACTTTCTTTTAGATAGAATATCTTAAAATAAAGTGATAAAAATTCAAACGGTTAAATATCGTCCTGCAATACATGTTTATTTCACATTATACTAAGAAGCTTTTCATAACACTGCCTACCTTTGAAAATTGCCTTACTTTGTGTTTATTAGAAAAAATAATCTTTTAGTTAAATTGTACTTATTTTCAAATAATTTATATAGAAATAAAACTATAAACCAATTTTCAAGAATTAAAAACTTATTGAACAAAATCGAAACACTACTCTTACCTCTTATATCTAGAAAAAACACTCCACATAGATGTAGGAAATGCCTTTCTTTTTTTAACTAAATCGTACAATAAGAAATACTTAATAAAACAAAAAAAACTCTTCCTTGCAATATTTCAAACATAACAGAGATAAAATAAATAGTAATAATAGAAATATAAACACTAGGTTACTTCATTACTAGTCCTGAAAGTTACCGATTCTGGCGAGATAAAATATATGCATCAAGTGAAGCCGAGCTTTCTTAGTACGAAGCAGTAAAGTGTTATAAAAATCACCTTCATAAACTGTCACTTGCTTTACGTTGTATTTGAAATAACCAATATAATTACACAAAAATTATCAGACCAAACAGTATGTAATACCAATATGGGGAAGCCGCTTGTGTAAATCATGGTATTGATGGTGATGAAAAGTACATTCGAAACAGTCAACATTGTACCTATGATGAAACATTTAAATCACAAATTAAAAGATAATCTGTATATAGAAAAATTTTAATTACCAAATTTGTTTTTTTAAGTACTACTTAAAGAATGTAAAATATATTTTTAAGAAATGGAATATAGAATATTACAACAGAAATATTCAAAACGATTCAATATAGGAGACCGCAAATATGAAAATAAACGTGTAAACAAGAATTTATAAACGTTGCGAACTAATACTGAACTAATACTGATTATGTATTCAATAATTGAAAAATCAATATATAAATACTTCCCAGTTTTCAAAAAGATAAGTTACCGATGGTTTTAAGTTTCAATAAATCATAGACAGAATGATTTATATCCTAAATCCTAATTAAAATAGATTTCTAATACTTTGCATCAATGAAGGTTTTTCTATAAGAATCTTATTTTCTAAGTTAGATTTGTTTTTTAAGATGTTTGGCCAAAAAACTGGATCCTACACATCTTTAAATGAACACCACTTTATGATATCAGTAATTTTATTTTAAAGATCTTGTTTTTCAATTTAAAACGGTCATCATTTAAAACAAATAAACGTAGAAATGTAAAAATGAATAAGTAAAGGTGACTTGAAATAAAATTATTAAAATACACACACTTTTTATTCTTTGTTCTTTCCTTGTTTCAATTAATCCCGATTATTTATTTTAATATATTATAAAGTAATAAAATATTTCATACGGACAGATGAATAGGATATTATGCACCTTAAACTGAATTATATTATAAAATTTGTTTGTATTGACACTGGGAACAAACATGTTAAAGAGTTCTATAGAACATGGGGATATTATTTTAATTAAATACATTTAAGAACAATAAAGCCTCTTGAATAAAGCACATTCAAATATTTCTACGTCACACGATTGTGAAAAATGGTTAAAATACACTTTGATCAAAACAACTTCTTAATAAATGTCTTTGATATCTCAAACAAAGTAAATGTTTTGTTAAATTATTCACTTGATATAAAACTCAAACATTCATCTTACTTCGCTTGTTTGTCACTTTCCTATAGCAAAGAATTTTTTTTTAGTTTCATTCAATGTTTTGGTTGTTAAATAGACATTTTTATACATAACTAACTTGATTAGTTTTAATGACGATGTTATTGTATGAATAGAAATTTATTTGTTTTATACCAATTTACCTTTTTTATTGTAACTTATATCAGTGTAGTATAAAACTACAGGTATAGTTGGTCCTAACCGATATTTATGGTTCAGTTGGTGATTCTTTAGTGTATAATTTGGATTAAAACTATTTTTTTGTCAGATTATAATGGGTAAAAGCTCTCTGAGGGAGTATCGTTATGGTTTGAGGAGTATGAGAGTAGAAAACTGCAAATACTGCAATAAGGAAAGGGCTAATTCTCTTTTAACAAACTTAAACTATAGAAATAGGTAAAGACATAAACATTATTTAACTAAAAAAAAAAAATTGCTATAGGATTCCTGAATTACATATTAAAGTTAAAGAGTGTTGTTTTCCCCACAAGATACGAAGCAACCCATTGGCCTATTAACTATTTTGCATAAATCCATCACTAAGTCATCCTATTATTCTTGTGAAAAAATGCAAAGTTTTAGAAAAAATTTTTTTGAAATTTGTTTATAGATAAAGGTATATAGATATGTTGTATTTTTCTAAAAGTGTATTAAATTGCCAATACAAATATACGTATAAAGTAGTTGTTAAGTATGGTTCTGAAACATATTTTACCGTAAAAAATAAAAATATTTTTTAAAAGTTAAATTATCATCCTAAAATATGTACGAGTGATATATGATTATTATTTGCAATAAACAGTTAGATAATTAAGTTTTATACATAAAAATGCCTTATAATTCCTTAAAAAATAAACTTTTTTGCGTTTTTAGTAAAACCTCACATTTTGCAAAAACATCGTCCATTGGCGTAGTTGGACTATGTAACAATATGACCGCATTATTTGAATTACTTTTAATATTTTAGGAATAATTTATAAAAAAAAAAACTTTGAAACTGTAGCTTTGTAATACAAGTTTTTTTTTTTTTAATAATATTGATTAGTTTTAATGTTACTTACGGGTTTTATCCACAACGCTCATAAACATTCATAAATTAATACCACTGTTTGCAAACCACTGCACTACTGATAGAGGTTAGTCTACTACCGACAACACATTCCGCAGCTGACAGTGACAAACACAAGAGAAAAGAAACAGTCACAGAAGTATGAACAAACATTATCAGTAACCATGCCGATGTATATATTTAGCTTTAATCTGTACAACGAGATCAAGGAAAACACTTATGTAATTATAGTGAATAACAATGTAATATTTTATAAAATTTGAACTTAATAGTATTATTAGGAGTTACTTTGACCTTCGGGTAATAGTTTTACATCAAAATATGGCTTTATTATCACAAATAGAACGTTGTAGATAACATGGTTTATGTGTTGACATCATCACGGAAACGTTCCGTGATGAAAAGTTTGGGGCCACAACGGCTGTCACGGAACTATTCCGTGATACAAGGCCCATAGGTTGGACAAGGGTTCATGCCTGGCCGTCCCTTAAAGGGTTTAATTGGTAATAATTTTACTTTCCTTACTTAAAAATTAGGTAGTCACAAGTTGAAATTCAAACATTGTATGAATATATAATAAAATATTTATTCATAAAAGGGATACTGTAAATATATATGTATTTTTTAAGTTAATTTGATTTGCACATATTTTTTATGTTTGTTAGTTGTGTTTCATAAATTAATAATTTCAACTTGATCCATGAAAGTCATTAATTATATTAGATTTCTTAGGGTTGGTCATCTTCTGATAAAAATCGCAGAGTTCTTAATCCATCAGTACAACTAAAGAGCCATGTCAAAATCTCTGTTTTTATACGCATTTTTCAAGTTACTGTGACTATTCCTGTGGTATAAGGTAACTTGTGGTATGTCTATTATCCTACTGTTTATTTGATAAATAAATAAATAAAAATGGCTTTATTTTCAAGCGTTCCTCAGTTACAAACTGGTTTTCAGGATAACTCAAGTCAACAATGATTACAATACAAGAGAAAACTTATTTACAACAATTCCTCTCATTAATTATATCTTTCAATTTTTTCTTAAAACCTAGCAATGAATATGATTTGAGGATACCGGGGAGGTTGTTGTAGAGCACTGGACCAAAATATGAAAAACTCTTTCGGCCCAGTTCAAGCCTAACTCTTTGAAAGTGAAGGTTCTGATTACGGCTGATGGCCCGTTGTGAAACCTCATCACGGTGCCGCAGTCTTTCACTCAGGTAACGTGGCTCCCCGAGTGCAAGGACTTTATGGGTCATGCAGTTGGTCATCAAATTGCAAAAATCCCCCATGCGAAGCATGTTAACAGCATCACGATACTCCGACACGTGGTCTCTTCGCCTCAGAGAGAAAACATACCTCAGTGTTGAGTTCTGTAGCTTTTGAACTCTCTGAGCGTCATGCATCGTGATGCTGTTTCCATATGCAGGGTAGCAATAGTAAAAAACAGTTAATACCAAAGAGTGCATGAGCTGAAGTTTTACAGCTTCTGGCAACAAACTCCTGAATCGATACAGACCCCTCAACCTGCCAACGGCACGCTGGATGTTGTGAGTTACGTGGTCTGAAAAAGAGAGATCACGGTCCAAGACGACTCCAAGTGTTTTGACTTTATTGCAAATAGATAAACTTTCGCCACCAAGAGTGACCTCTATACCATTCTCACTGAGGGTCTGTACACGATCTTGTGGTGCTAGATGTAGAACACTGCACTTTCCTATGTTGAGTTTCAGGCCATTCTCAGAGGACCAAGTCAAAATGTTATCTAGGTCTACGTTAATCCTGAAAATGGCATCCTCTGTCAAATCAGGAGCATAGGACAAATGCAGCTGACAATCATCAGCGTACAAATGTGGCGTGCAGCTCTGGACACAAGAAGGTAAGTCAGATGTGTAAAGATTGAAGAGTATAGTCCCCAAGCAGCTTCCCTGAGGCACACCTCTTCCTCTCTGAAGAGCAGATGATATCTCGCCTTCAAACTTCGTGACTTGCGTTCTGTCAGCTAAATATGATCTGACCCACTCAATTACTTCCGCTCCAAAGCCATAATAATTCATTTTCGCCAGCAGCAACTCATGATTGATTGAGTCAAAAGCCTGAGAGTAATCTAGAAGTACTAGTGAGCTAGATTTTCCTTGGTCTTTTGCATCAAATAATTCGCTAAAAAGATTTACCAGGGCAGTGCAGGTACTGTGATTTTCTCTGAACCCAGACTGAGTTTTGGGCAGAATATCCTCTTGTTTAATGTACTCATTGAGTTGTTTGACTACAATTTTCTCAAGAATCTTGGAAATTGCAGGCAAAATTGAGATGGGTCTTAACTGTTGGACTCCTTTAGGGGCAGATGTCTTCGGGAGCGGATGCAAAATACTCTGTTTCCAATTTCCCGGAAACACTCCATTTGTCAGCGATTCGTTGATAAGATGAGTAATGGCCCCAATGGCATATGGACTCACAGCCTTTATCATCTGTATAGAGATCTTATCACTACCAATTGCATTAGATTTTATTGAATTCATAGCAAATTTTACCTCATTCTCTGTTACAGGCCTAAATGTCCAAGATGTCTCAAAATCTCTCTTTTTATTTTCATTAAAATGGTCAATTCTCAGCTCACTTGCTTCACTACCTCTTCCCATTTCAGCAAAATATCTATTCATGACCTCTACATTTAGGTCTTGTGGTATATTTCCACTACTTTTGTTTTTCACTATGTCACATTTCTTTAGACTTTTCCACATATTTCTCATGTCTTTGCTAGAGGGAATACCATCCATTATAAACTGTCTTTTTCTTTGCCAGATTAGAATATTTAATTCGTTTCTCACGCCTTTATAGCTTTCCCAATCAGCTCTGTCCCTGGATTTCCAATATTTCTTCCTAAGTTTGTTCTTTAACCTAATCTTTTCAACAATTACAGCATTTTTCCAAGGTGCCTTGTTCCGTGTTACTCATTTACTTACAATTGGAGCTTGCCTATCGAACACCATATTTATTTTTGATGTAATAAAATGTTCTATATCATTAACTTCATTCGTTTCTAAGGCGTGGTTCCAATTTATTTTAGCAACCTCTGTGACAGCAAGTTCAGGGTTAAATCGAGAGAAGTATCTATATGTTACAATCTTGGGTCTCTTTCTTTCATTTATAAACACAATATCACAGTGAACAAGCTTGTGGTCCGTAATCTTCACCCCTCCATGGTCCTTGATGGCTGATGCATCAATAACACCGATCCTCTTGACCTCAACCGACCTGTCCACTATTATGTGGTCTATCAAGGTGGCTGAGGTAGCAGTTACTCTAGTTGGTTAATCTATAACTTGTACTGTGTTAGTTTCCTTCAAGAGCCGGTGTAAGTACTTAGATTCTTGACATGTGTTAGAGAGTAAATTTACATTATTATCTCCTAAGTATACAACACTGTCAACTTGAACTGCAAAGTCAACGAAGATGGAGCGAAATAAAGGCTCAAAGAGTGTGTACCTCAGGTGAGGGGGCCTATATACTGCACTAACGCCAAGCCTCTTTCCTTTTGTTTTGATGACAACACAAATACAATCAATACCAGGGTCCACTTCTTCAGTGAGCGAGTACTGTTCAAATAACAGTCCAGTTTTTATGTACACAGCCACACCACCCCCACCAGCATCATTGTGGAATTGTGTCTGTGATTCAGCTCTGTCTTTTCTCAACATAGTGTAACCCGGGATAATGTAGTTGTCAGAGGGAGTGCCAGGGTGAAGCCAAGTCTCACTTACGGCAAGAACATCAAAGTCAAAATCACACACAACAGAGCTCATCTCTTCAAAACCCGTGTTCAGAGATCTCATATTAAGGTGTGCGACTTAAAGATGCCTATTGCCCCCCCGCTCACCTAGTTTCCCGAGCGATCAGCCACCCCTGATGTTGTGTGCTCCTGGCACCCACCAAGAGGGGCGACCTCACACGAAGGATTCAAAGATGACGATGGAGTTATGAGAACTTCACTCTGATCACTAAGAGGCTGTGAAATTGAAGTTGAAGCCAGAACCGCGGCGATGGTACTCACAAATAAACGGTCAAGCCGTAACATAGCTGGCCGCTTAAAGTGGACTCCATCGCGGATGAGGTCACGCCGAGTAACACATGAGTTTGCCTCTACAAAAACAACGCCAAAGTTATTTGACATGAGGTCAACCTGGTCGTTGAAATCATAGAGAGCTTTGTTTGTGAGATCGCGCCGAATCAGAACACTGTTGAGAATTATTGTGGCATCAGGAAAATTTGTTCTTGCTGTGAAGAGGAGATCTGCCATGCTGTCAAGAATTTGACGTTTTCCAAAGCCACCGTTGTAGCCTGGTCCGCCCCGATATCCTCTCCTCAAATTATTACAGCCAACATGCAAATAAATAACAGACAATCTTACACCTACATAACCTAACAAAACATTCTTAACATCTGCAATTTTTTTCCCTGGAAGACACTCAATGTAAGCTCCCCTTTCCTCACAACCTTTCGCAGAATTGCGCAAATGGGAATCACCAATGACGAACACATGTTTAAAGTCTTTTTCAAGCCCCACGCTGTCGCTAGAAGATTCATCGGGAACCCCATCACTTGAATGTCTGGTGCAAGGTTCTTTGACATCTCGCTCTGTCGATGAAGTTGAAGTTGCTGGAACCGGAACAAAAGCAGGTGAAGGAGCTGGCTCAGATGCAGGGGTACAGTTGTTGTTGGACTCGATAGACTGAAGCTCTGACAACAGATCATCTCCAGCTGAAGATCGCCGTTGCCTTGATCGGGTCTCTGCCCGATAACTGATCTATTATACTACTGTAGTAATGTACTTTTATTTTATGTGATTACTCTTATATTAATAAAATATAGAGATTAACAATTATAAAGTAGCATTTGAAATGTTTTTAATTTTATTTAAGAATAAAATTTTTCGTCATAGAGATTATAAAACTTTGTAATTTATCGTATTTTTTATTTTACTTTAAGCGGTATAATATCCTGAGTAATGCATCGCAGTTGTTAACATGGCAAAGGTATTACGGAAATTAAGAGGAGATTGAATCACATAAATATCTTCAATATATACATTAGGCCATTGGCTTTTCTCATACAACTGTCAGCCTTCTCTTTAAATGTATAGTTATTGAGAAAACAATTTTTTTTTTATTCAAAAGGTTGTTTTTATAAAACTAATAATATTGGTTAGTTTTTATGTTACTTACGGGTTTTATCAACAACGTTCATAAACAATCATAAACTAATACCACTGTTTGCAAACCACTGCACACATAAATATTCAGTAATGTTAATAACTTTGCTAAATTTTAAACTGATTTATCACTACTTAATAGTTTGGTGTTAATATAATAATAAGTTTTTGGTAATAGTTTTTTATAACTTATAATTTACATTAGTTTCCTATGCTACTACGCATTAAATATTACCCGATACTTATTTTACATACATGGTTTATTGCATGTACGCCGAGCTGCATATAAAAACAAAGTCAAGTCATAATTACCACATATAAAAAGCATAACAAGATCATAGAATAGCAATAAATAAAAATACAGTATCAATATTTGTCAGGCCTTTTCAATCATGGGGCAGACCAATGATAACATTTCTCGGCCATCATGACAAGCACAAACAGCAATACACTCGAAACGTTCGGGTTCATCTGTTGTGACAACATGTTGCGGACTATCTTGCGGTTGGTTTGGCCATCAAATCAAACTTATTTCCTCTACTTTTTTATTGACATAAACTGCACTTAATTTCAAAACAATTGCATGTCTTCTTTTAAAGTAATACTTCCTTAAAATTTTTATTCCTCTGAAACTTAACCTAAAGTTATAAAAATACTCATGCTAAAATACTACCCGTTTGTAATTTTTATATACAGTACACTATTTTAATACATTCATATGAAACTATTCCTTCATATTAAATCATGCAACTCAAAAGCAAAATAATTACCCCCGAAATTTGATATTTTATTTGGTTTCAAAATGCATAATTCTGTAAGAAATGTTTCGTAATAGATAAATTACTTTAAGTTGCAAGTTTTCGCAAACTGTAATACGATATTTAGTTGACATTTATAAAAGAGCCAACTACATACCATTCTGTGCATAGATAATGGATGAAGCTAATTAGGGAGTACCTTTCAGAAGGCAGCCGTTTACAAAACAGTTAAACTAGGTTGTCTACTTAATTCTCTGTTCAAGATGTTTATAATTTTAGAATACGTGAATTTAATTTCCAACATAAAGTTTCATATCTCGATAACATTGTATGCGATGAGTTATTACCTTACTTAATTGCTTTATTTTAATTTTGATTCTTTATAGGCCTACGCTATCATTTTGCTTTTTTATGATAAATTTTAACATAATTTTATATCTTCTTACTGTGATTGACAATCATTTCAATCACACAAAATACTTTGGGAAAGAGACTTTAACACTCAAAATCAATTCGCAAAGTTGTTTTAGTTTTATTATTTTATTAATTGTAAACATATTTTACTGTATCCAGACTTTTTTCTGCTCTGTATATGTAACTATTTAAGTAATATCATGGAAAGCCATGCCAAAAATGAAAGTTTCTTATGGCACAAAATCTGCAAATGCAGAAAATCGATTTCCTTATCAAACTTCTCTTAAACAATGGATGAAAGTTGGATTTACGTTAACTACCTAGTTATGTATGTGAAGCTCAAAAAACGTGGTCTATTTTGAACATTTTGAAGTAAACTAGCATTATATGAATGTAGTCATGTGAACGAAAATATATTGAAGTATTGAAACGAAGAAGTTTTTCACCCGGAACTGACCATCTTGAAAATTTCTTATTTTTATCTACTTAACTTGTTTGGAGAGTTAATTATGAAAATAGTCAATTAAGATATAGAAGAGCATAATGTTTTTATTGATTATACGTCATTGAAATGAGACTTGGAAAGGTGTCAATATATTTTACAACTAAACACGTTCATCAGTTACAATAGTTTAACATACACATCCATACCATGGGCTAATTATTGGCTGCATGGTAAATTTTATAAATTTTTTGTTGTCGTAACGTGATGGTATTTTCAGTTATTATTAAAATAACTTCAAATAGTTTACCTTCAACCAAAAAGTTTATCTTGATCTTTACTAAAATAATGAACTTATAAATAGAAAATCGTGAATCACTAACAGAAAAATAATTCTCATTTTATTATTTATACTTAAATTAATTAACTTCCAATTGCCTACTAAAAAGCCCGAATGTAACGATTTACATTTACAACGTTTAAACATTTCGAATGCGAGGAAAACGGTGCTTTACTCCAGCGAGAGCTCACATTAATATTAATTACATGAAACGTACATGTTCAACCCCGGCGCTTCACGCTAGTAAATGTTTACTCTATGCTTTTCTGCCGCGGTCATAAAGAATATTTAAATTTACTACTCTTATTTTATAGAAACTTTTTGTGCAGTTACTGTTCAAACAAAGCCAGAAAATGTTTGCATTTATTAAATTAATAAAATGCTTTGTAACTACTGTTTTATTATTGAATGGTATTTTTAAACAGTTTCTTTTGTACAGTATTTTCAAAACTGTATTAACTTTCTTCTATTTTTATTTTTGGTTCACTTATTACTGTATAGCATATACCATAGCTAACTAGACTTTCCAGACCTAAGCTTTTCCGTAATTAGGTTCAATGACTAATTATGAATTTGCCAAAGTGTAGATACTATTTAGAGTGTTTTAAGTTATACAAATACTATTGTTTTCGGCGTAATTTTTTTATTGTTGTATATATATATCGTATGGCATTAATAGCCAGCCACCAACTTCAAAAAAAATATAATACATTCTTTGAGGTGCTTAGCACCTGCGTCAAAAAATTTAAAAACTAAACTAAAAACATAAAGTTATGATCTCTCTTTACAAAGCTAAATCCAGGGCGCTAAGCCATTGCAGCCCAGATTCACTTTCACAATGCAGCCCAATCAATCCTTCGGGGAAAGCACTCAAAGGGCACTCATTGACTATGTGAGTCATAGTCTGCAACTCCGCTCCACAGCGGCATGACTGGTCTTCTGTCATTCCCCATTTGTATTTCCAATAATTACATCTTCCCACACCAGTGCGGAATCGATTGAGAACGGTCCACTGCTTCCGAGGAAGATCCATACCACTTACTGCTAAGGTTGGGTCAGCAATTAAAAATTGATTTCGGCCTTGGAAAAAGTCCCAGGAGGAAGTCCAGACGGTATGGATGGAAAAGTTTGTCTCCGTCAACTGGGATGCTGTCCGCAGTGGTGGTCTTCGGGACCTCAATCTGCCCGTCTCCTGGGGTAGGTAATCATGGATGGGTAGCTGTGGAATGGATACGATCTTATTATATTCCCTAGTAAGTGCCTCCCTTCGTCTTATTAGGTGGAGCGATATTACACAGCACTGGGAGCCAGGGTACAGGTGTTGCCATGAGTGTACCACTTATGGCTCTCATAGTCCTGTTCAGTTGGACGTCGATCTCTCTGACATGCACACTGTTCAGCCACATGGGAGCACAGTACTCTGCGGTTGAGTAAACCAGGGACAAAGCAGTGGTTCGCAGAGCTTGTGCATTAGCTCCCCATGTGGAGCCAGCAAGGTGATGGACAATGTTAGTCCTAGCTCTCACCTTGGCTGCTGTCTTTTGTAGGTGGCTTTTGAATGTGAGAGACCGATCTAAAGTGACTCCCAGGTACTGTGGGTGATCATTGTGCTTTAGCTCAACACCGTCAAATACGATTTTAAGCTTTTGGTGGGCTAGTCTATTGTTCAAGTGAAAGCAAGATACCTCAGTTTTACTTGGGTTTGGATTTAGCTTCCAGGCCTTAAAGTATTCACCGAGGGTCTTGAGGTCATTTGTTAGTACTTCCTCAGCATGTCGGAATTCCTTGTGCTGATAAGCCAGTGCAATATCATCCGCATAGGCAAACTTTAAGGAGCAAGTGTCAGGCATGTCGGCAGTATACACATTAAACAGCAGTGGGGCAAGCCCACTGCTGTTTAATGTTTGTGACTTTAAACACAGACACTTTAAACAGACTTTAAACACATTAATCAGAAGAAATGTACCCCTGTGGCAGGCCATCTTTTAATTGCCTAAGAGTACTTTCCTTGCTTCCCAAATATACTTTAATCATCCTATTGGAGAGCATCGAGTTGAGGAGACGCAACAGGAAAGGGCAGGGAATCAGGTTATAAAATTTAATGAGAATTCCTTTTCTCCAGACAGTGTCATAAGTTGCAGTAAGATCTAAGAAAGCAACAGAGGTTTTCAGTTTTCGCTCAAACCCATTCTCGATGAAGGAAGTAAGAGCTAGAACCTGGTCACAACAGTTGCGCCCAGGCCTAAACCCAGCTTGTTCGACGGGGATGCTGGAATCCAGAACAGGGAGGATTCTGTTGTATATCAACCTCTCGAGCAGCTTATAACAGACACTAAGAAGAGCTATGGGTCGGTAACTTTCTGGCAGTTGTGGATCTTTATTTGGCTTCAAGACAGCTATTATTTTCGATCTTCTAAATATACCAGGCAAGTCGCCGGTTTCCCTTATGGAATTAAAAAATGCAAGAAGCCACTGTCTAGCCTTTTTACCCAAGTGTTTTATGAACTCCGGGAAGATTTCATCCATACCTGCTGCTTTGCCAATTGGCATAGCATCAATCGCCACATCCAGCTCATATGTTTATTGTTGTAGTCCTGTGATATTAATATCGAATTAAAAAAATAATAACCTATTGTTTGATGATCCATAGACATTGGAAAGTATCAAAGATCAACACCAAGTTTAAAACCAACCTGCTGTTTTTCCTCTCAAATAACTGTGTTCAGTTAAATTTTTTATATTAATACACCAACTGTATAACTGGATCTATTCTTGTTTACTTAACTATTTAAGAACTATTTACATACAATAATTTAGACTGACAGGCATACATACATTACATACATTTACATCGACACACTTTTGAAATCTTTTTAGATGAAATGAACTCTTAAATACCATCAGGTTAAACTGTGCTTTTGTATTATGCATTTTTAACCATGGTAATAAAATCTACTGCTCAGTGAAAATTATTCTAATTGAATTATTCTAGGGTAGTTTGTTACAGACAACCTATTTTCATTGTGGTATGGCTCGTTTAAGCATTGAGTAAATATGGTCTCGTTATTTTTTAACGTATAGAGTGATCAAGAGATAGGGAAAAAAGCAACGCTTGCTACAGAAGTCACTCCTGTCTCGAGGACACCATCGATTGTTGTAACTCGGTCATTCGGTTTATTGAATCAACTACATGTATATATCGCAGCAAAACGATAGACTATTGTTGAAAAATATGGATGAATAGAATCTAATCGACCTATCTCGTGTTGAAAGCTTTAATTATACCGCATTGGTTGCCAGTTAGTGGCGCCCCTAGCACATTTCAAATGTGCTTTTCGAGACATTTCCAAATCTCCTTTCTGTCATTGCAGCATACAATGATTCAGTTATAAAAACTGAACTACCTCAACCTAAGTATCTGAAATTTGTAAATATAATTAAGGTCAGTACTTTATGCCAATTCTTTCATATTTTATTGTTTTCCATGAAAATAATGGGTGGTGGCTATAACCGATGAGGACCGAAAATAATATAGAACTACTATACGTTTTCACTAGAAGGGTAACCATTACTGTAAATCGTTTTTTCAGTTATTACTGAAGTTAATAATGTTATCCAAAACATTTAAGTCACACATAACACACGCGAGTCCGTGAGGCGTCACTGAACATGTTCATTGACTACTGCAAACATGCGCCACGTGACGTGATTACTGGGTAGGCACCCGGCCGAGTGCCGTAATCTGGAATCATCTTACATCTTGTTAATCCACTTAAGAGAGGAAAGTAATGCTAACGTTATTACATAAAAACCTTCTCTCAATTCTGAGTTTTGAGTTTTCCAATTTGAAAAATGTAATATGTTGTTTTGATGTTGAATATAATTATTGGAAATATATCAAAGGATTCGTCAATATAAACGCTCGTATATCATATTCCAGACTGTAAATATTGTTCATTCAAAGGCAGTGACAAACATGCAAAAAATATTAGTCTTTGATCTGAATTTATACAATTGACTGATTCTTAAAAAAGACGTACTTTGTTATATAAATCCATTTTTCTATATTATTGAAATTTGTTCGACAGGATAGTTTATCACCGCGTTTTCTTTTCAATGTATTTCTTGATTATTCTCACATTGAAACCACACAGAATAAAAGTCATCTTCACCTTTGGGCCAGGTGCCCATTGTTGCGCAGTCGGCAATGTTAACCATACGGCTTTTAATGCCAAACATGGTATTTTATTCCCCTGTTTCGGACGCCGTTTTTCAACAGATTTTCTTTAAACTTGGTAAGTGTTTAGTTGAATAGTTATATTAGACCTCTCATACCTCAAACTTTAGAAAATTTTAAAAATATTACTCTCTGGGAAGTAGCAAAGTAACTCGATTTTCCTTAGTTTTATTTAACAATGGGCTAATGGCCCATGGTTAAGGTAACCCAATAAACAAAAGGCCAGTTTTTTTTTTTTATTTGTTCGCATTTTATTCTTTTCTAAGAAAATAATGAGGGGCGCCTCTATGGTACTCTTTGAGATCATTTAAAAAAATTTCAAATCAAATACAGATTTTATACCTAATTATATTTAACTCACAGTATCAAATATTTAAAACAAAATTCACTAGTATTAGTGCAGATTTTATAACATAATTATTAAGTAAGTAATAACTTTTTTAGAAACCATAAGTTTATATGAATAAAGTTGACTAAATAATAACAGTATTGAGTATTACATATTTTAATACAAATTAATATTAATTTGACAGTTTCCAAATAATTCTTTTTCCAGTACACAAATACATTTTTCTTTTTGCAATTGATGTTCATGAATTTAGTTGATTGGCATGTCTGAAATAGATGGAGAGAAAGAGGTTTTATTCCCTTGCTTTACACGTTAAGCGACTGACTCAATAAATGAATTAAAACTCCACCTCTAACATTTTTGTCACCCTCGACCACTGTCTTTCCATATACATAAAAAAATTTCATACACCTCTGATAACCATAAAGTCAATATGACCCTCAAGGTAAAACAAATAAATAACCTTCAGATTACTGAGATGTGTCTAGATAATACGTAACATACTCGTATAAATCTGTTGAAATATAACGTTCACTACTATTTATATTTTATTAGTTTTTAATATTAAAACGCAAAGAAAACTTAGTTCCAGACATATTATTTGAATAAAGAATTTCTTTGGAGGTGACCAACGAAACGGTGAAAGCGATAACGGTGTTTGGATTTTTTTTATATATTGAGATGTTTCATATACTTCCTATTCTCTAATACGAGTAAGGTACATTACTTTTGCACACGGATCTCAATAACGGCTCAAACGATTTTCTTCAAACTTTGCAAATATCTTAGTTCTGGGATAAAAACAATATAAATACAGGTCTCTTGCCAGAAAAATCCTATTTCGTAATAATCTTTAATTTAAATTAAAAAAATGGTCATATGGAGTTAAAAATCAAAACAAACACATAATTACAACAGATGAATGAGTTCTCAACGTGCAGACGACGTATTCCAGTATAAACAAGTGGTGTTGGATTGCACCCAGTTAGTGAATTATTAAATTGTACTATACTGAACAAATATTTTACCATTTTTAAATTGTACTTTATACTTTAAACTTTTGGCCAATCTTTAACAAGCCATTGGCACTTGGCATTTTCTAGCACCGTCTGTAACTGATATTCAGAATTCTTTTAGTTTGCCGAGCAAATGCTCGGCCCACAGGCAATGTGTATTTTTTGTTTTTGTACTTATATAATAGTATGAAATCTTTATTTCCGTTTATAGATTTTTTTATAATTAGCTCTTTACGCAAAATATAGAAGGTTCCTTCGAGAAGATAATTTTTCAATAAGTTTAACCTTGTAGAACATAACTCTTTTCCAATTATAACTAACTATACATTCAATTTAACTGTTTGTTTACCATAGCATAAATATTGTTTTTTGTATAAGATATATTTGTTTACTGAATTTGTAATTTAAAATAGTGATCTAGGTTCACTATCTTACATACCAAATTTAAAATTTGTGTTTATCCCAAGTACAGTTGTTTTACATTACAGTGAATAAGCTCGAAAACTCCTCTATTATCGGAGAGCAGGTGGTGGGATTATGGCTACTCTAGCATGCTCTCACACAAGCAGACACGAGCCAGGTTGCAGATCAGAGTTTGCACTCTGTGTCCATACAGCTCCAAACATGCTGGGTATATGTGTGTTTTGTGCCGAGTTCAGAACATACATCAAACTTTTTTATTAGTTTTTCACAGAGTCACTATGGTATCTTCTAACCGAATTATCACATTGGAAAATTGTCATATGTTTTAAACTTTCATATGTTAACTATAACAACATTCCTAGTTAGTTTTATAATTTTTTAATTAATTTTTAATTTTTTATTAAGTCTTATTACAAAACACACAAACACACACAACAATATTTATACTTTAATATATTCAAGATGTGACACTTTAGAAGGCTGTTTACTGTCATTTTACACAAAATAAGGGGTTAAACTCAACTAATTAACCATGTGAATCGAATACAAAATATTTAAATATTTATTAAATCTCTTCCTTGCTTTATCTTATGGTTTTCATTTATTAACATTTCTGTTCAATTATTTTGTGGGACTATTATAACAGAGCTGTGGTTTCCTTTGTCTGACAGAAATACAATTACGCTCTTGTAATAATAGACTTTTTACAAGAAAGTAATACATAAACTGTGCAGAGAAATTGTAAAGAGAATAGATGCTGTGAAATTACTACATTGCATCAACATATAATACAACAAAAATTAAGGTTTTTATTTACCTCCAAATTTATAATAGATCCATTATGGGTATAGTATTTGAATGTACTTGAATTAGACCAACTATATAAATTCTTGTACATCTTGATATATAAAAACAACAAATACCACACGAGTTGGATACATATGCCAAAAGACTGTATCTTTTAGCTATAACGTCATCTAGAAAAATCCTGACTGGGTGAATGAAAGTGAGGATAGTGAGGTGAGATAGTTCTATAGCCTAGTTTTATAGGAGCTATTTCTCCTAACAATCCCGAGGCCACCAGTTCAATCAATGGCCGGATAATTCAAGGCCCAGTTTGTAAGTGTCATTATTATATTTGTATACAGGGTGAGTTCATTAAAGTGATCCAAAAGCTAACTTTTTGTTCTATATCTGACAGTATACTTCTTATAGGGGACCCCCTTTACTTTTTATGTTGCTTTCAGTTATGTATTTCTCTTTTCAAAATTTTCCGCAATTTCTCCAATATGGCCATCTTTAAAATTTCTTATATAACACCCTACATTGTATAGTGTTTTTTATATTCTCATGTAATTTAAAGACTTTTTTATACTTTTAAATTTTTTTCTAAATCTAACGGTTAGGGAGCTAGATGCAATTAAAGTTCATTTTTCTCTCCATAATAATAACATGGAACAAACTTTATCTGCCCATATCTCCGAACTATTGATTGAAATAAAAAGTGCTCAAGAATAAAAATGTCTTAAATTGATGTTTAAAGAACATTTTTCTTATAATAAAATCAAAATTTTTGGATTTTTTTTTTTTTGCCCGCTGTATTGGAAAAAAGTTCATTCTAAGACATTTTTATACTTGAGTATTTTTTATTTTACTGAATTGTTTTGGAGATATGGGCAGATAACGTTTGTCCCATGTTATTCTTATGAAACTAAAAATAAACTTGAATATCCTCTAGCTCCTTCACCATTAGGTTTAGAGAAAAATGTTAAAGAATAAAAAAGTCTTAAAATTACATGAGAATATAAAAAATACTATAAAATGTAGAGTGTTCCATAAGACATTTTTAAGTTGGCCACCATATTGTAAATATGGCTGAAATTTTTAAAAAGAGAAATACATACCTGAAAACAACATAAAAAAGTAAAGGGGGTCCCCCACAATAAGTATACTGTCAGATATAGAATAAAAAAGTTAGCTATTGGATCACTTTAAGTAACTCACCCGTATAATAATAGGTTACATTTCAAAAGAAACATAATCAGTGTTTGAACCATTGAACCGAAATTCCTGCAAAAAAGTTTTAAAAATGGCAGGCGTAGAAAAAACCAAGACAATTCATCCTTGATTTCTTTATTATTATTTTTTTCTACTCTACACTTATACAAACACAGTAGCTATAGTAAGTGTGTAAACAAAAATATTTCCTAACCAATATTTAAGTGTTTTACCCTTTTAAATATTGGTTAAAACATGTATAACTTTTAACGATGTTTGTGATTCTTTTGTAAATGATAATAAATTAAATATCGATTTATTAATGTTTTCAACATAAATTTTATAGCATGCTGGAATATGATATTAAAATAAATCATAATTATACCTGACAGAATAAAAAAATTGATTTATAAAGATTTAATTTGAAAGGTAGACATTAGCAATACATGAGTTATATAGATGAGCCTAATTGAGAGGTCCCCACCACCTAACTGCCGTTTACATACCGTAGCTGGTGTTAAACTAGGTCATCAACGGATTTGACTTGTTAATTTATAATTTTGTTGACGGCATTTGCCTTCCGTTAGACAGGGGTATCTTTACATCGTCGTTATGATAAACCTAATTAAATTTAATAACCAAACAGTATTTTTTAATATATTTTTTATCCCTATATAAAGTAAAATATTTAACCAAAAGATTTTACTAATTTATTCTACATTATTGTTCTGCACTATGAATTATTTTTTTAAAAAGTTGCTCTACTATTGACAAAATAAAAAATAAAATAAAAACTAGCTACTTAGAAACGAATATTTTCTTTCTCAAGACATTCATCAGAATTGCATTTTATCTATTAAATCTTTTTAAGAATAAATTTCTTAAATCTTATTTCATGTTTTAAATAGCTTCCCGAATAAAATTATACAACAAGAAAGTTTTTAATACAGTACAAGACATTGTATGTCCATGTTGTAACTACAAGCTGTTTTTTGTAGCCCTAAGATTCGGACAGTGTCTTAAAATTGTACTTATGTTCGTTTTTTCATGGTTTCTACATTTTCTACACTATAAGCGCTGAAGTTTTAGGTAAATAAGCGTATTGATCTCGTGTCTTAAAGTAGATTAAACCAAAATGTGCGAAATATAGAATTATAAAACAAAATTTATTAATAAAATGCCTAAATCTAATTAAAAATATTTAATAATATTTCATTCCAATATGTTGGGATTAATCTTATTATTAATGTCAATAAATTATTATAATTAAATTAGCACCTAAGTACCTAAGATTAAGTTATGAAATAAATGTTATAGTTCAAATATGTGAATATAAAAAACACTCAAAATGAGAAATATTCTAATAATAATAAAATATAAACTTCCCACTTCCCATTGTATATAAAGTGTTCTTTTTATTTTACTATCCCATTATTACGAGTCAGTCAAGTCGTTGCTACACCTGACGGTTCCACAGGGAGTTATATTAACTATTTATAACACCATCCTCTTCACATCAGCGCCTGCAATTCCCTGCTGCATTCAGTGGCATGTGATTATAAATTAACACAAGCCCTGCTTTAGTTCATTTATAATAAAATTTCGTAAAATAAATTATGACTTTTAGAATTTAAACATGAAGTATAGATTAGAAATTAAACGTTTCTTTAAATTGTCTCTATTTTAATAAGTTATTTGCCAGAAATTCAATAAATAATTTAATTACATAGTAGATATGTTTAGTTTAGAAAATATTAAATAGTTAACTTTTTCTAAAATTTCTAATGTCTATATGAACCTTCACGTTGTAACACTTTGAATATTTCGTGATGAAATTTTCTCGTCGCAACATATCCTTACGGTAAACGTTTTCGTTTGACTCCATGTAGACCATATCTCAGGAATATAGAAAATCATCGAAAATGTTTATAAATAGTATTTTACTTCCTATAACTATGGTTCCAGGTTTCGTTGGTTTAATAAGCAGAAATGCATGAGCTAAGCAAAAAACTTTCAATACTATTTTTATGTAACGGATGTGTCTTTAAAATGGATATTTAAATAAATGGAAAATGATTCCTTACTCTAATTGCGTAGTCTCTTAAGTAATCATAGTTTAAATAAAAATTAAAATGAATTTATATACTATAAATTAGTCCAGGCCTTTTAGGGAATTACCTAGACAAAATTGGCCGGGTAACGAGACCTAGTGGGATGAGTTTGATATGTGTCCCTGATCATTTGGTGAGAATTCAAAACTTTTCCCACCACAGGAACATCCGCCATTTTCCAAAATGGCGGAAAAAGTTGATTAGAGTGTAAGTATTTAATAAAATATGATTTTCATAAAGTCCATACGACTTAGATTCACTTGAAAAAGTTTATATTGTTTAGAATTAGATACCGCACATGGAAATACCATATTTATTGGTACAGACCTTGTTTTAAGGTTCAATATGTGGACTTGAATTTAATATTTCGTTAAAATTTTGGGACGTTATTTTTGTTTTTGGGATTTACGGTGTTAATATCACAGATATGATATTAATGCTCATTATAAGAATTTTAGACCTTAAAACTGTGCATCGATTGCATATATAACATTGTATGTTGAAATAATGATAACGCTGATACGGTGCCTTAAAGTCTGAAAAATTCACGGCTTTCAAAGAAGTAAACAATTGTTATTTTGCATTTTTGGACCTCAATTTACAAAATTCAAAAATTTTAACTGAAACTATTTAAAAGAGCTTAAAAAACAAACAATTTAGTATTTTGAAATTTTAACTTGGCTTGAACGGGTTACTGAGAAAAGCCTAAAATAGGTTTCCCATGTTAATCTTAAGGGAAATCAACCAAAATCTGTATCTCCCTTATTTATTAGCCTCACTTGATACAATTTGGTATGTACATTGACTAGGTAGGGTTTAACTGATATTTGCTTACAACACCACATGGTGGCAAACTTACATACCCACAAAAATGAGGTTTATGGGGTAACAATTTTGAAATCATGTTTATATGTTTCTGAGTTTATTTGTTTATAAATATAAAGAATATATTTTTATATTTTGGTTACTTAGTTGATTTTAACATAGTTTTACGTTGTTTTCCCTAATTATTGATATTATTTCAAATAAAACTTATACATTTAATTTAATTTCATTATCCATAGAAACGTTAAAATTATTGCAAATTTTAAAAATTCAATACATTTACATGTTAGCAGAGTTGTTATATAACACTTGTTATAATTAACAATAGTAAATGAAATATTGTTTGTTAATAATCGTTAAAATCTTCATCATTTTGTAGTTTTTTTAATTACTTTAGTTTTCTAGGAAACAAATAAATTTTATTTTATTTCCTTGGAAACGTAATATTTGTTTGAAATACTTTAAAATAATGAAATGAAGCTGATATAGAAGGTTATCAGCTCCCCAGGATCTATGAAGATTGGCCTGAAGGATGCGAATTACCGGCAGCTGCCTTTTGCCTGTTCAAGTGCGGCTCTGAAGGCACCGCACTGACCAGAGCCGGGTAAGTAACCGAGGGCACTGGAGCCTGAATCCTAGCAGAGGAAGCAGTAGGGGCTCGAGGAACATTCCTTGCGTTTGTGGCCCTGGCTTCCACACTGGAAGCAGTTGTCACTCCTGTCGGGCCCTTTACAGTTTCGGGAGGAGTGGCCAAAACAGAGACAGCGGAAGCATCTCGAAAACTACCACCCTCCGTTTGAGACTGCAACTGACCCAACCGACTCTGAGGTGCTGAAGGCTAAGCAGCTTATTGGCATGCCTTTCGCCCATATCAGCAACAGCCATCTGGAGTTGACTTCGGTTAGGCTTTGTCAGCCATACCCTCACTCCATCAGCCGGTATCTTTGGGAGTGCCACCTGGATGGTACGTTTCAACTCCTCTTTGGTTGAGAGGGCATCAAGGTCCCGAATCTCGACCGAGTACTTCTGTCCTAGGGCCTTGATGGAGCCTTTGTCCCCAAGTGCAGTCTTGAGGGAAGCGGCAAAACCAATCTTGTCATTGGACTTTCCCAGTTCGAGGAGAACATCCCCGTTCTGGGTTCGCCGAATAGACTTGATAATGGTCTCGGTCTCATCCGGTCTGGCCTGCCATCTAATCTGACCCAGAACATCAGCACAAGATCGCCCCCCTAAGGGCTTGATCAAAATTACCTCCGTCCTGGGCTTCTTAGGCCTGGGTTGTTTACACTCTCTGGCAGACTTGCCAGAGGCCTCCCCAACCGGGTTTGAGACTTGCGTCCGCTCCACCCTGACGCATTTTTCGAAGCTGCCTCCAGTAACTTCAGCCTCCACCTTTCCCTTTTAGAGAGGCGCGTCTTCCAACTCCCCAAAGGTGTTGAGGCAGAGGTCGCTGCCATGGCAAGATTAGCCGCCGGAGCTGGAACCTCTGCAGGGGTGACCGGTGGAATCACGGCAGCGCCCGGGGTGGATTGAGCAGCCTGGACAGGAGATGTCTGCGATGATGCAGTGACTAAAACCGGTCTCGGCATTAAGTTCACCTCGCCAAGCTCAGAGCTTCCCAACGAAGAACCTCTCTGTCGCCCCGTTCGCTTTCTGGCTTTAGTTTGAGATTCAGCAAGATGAGCTTGAGGCAGTATGTCTGTTCTCGGTTCATGACGTCGCGCTCCTGCTTCACTGCCTTTAGCCTTATTTTCCGACATTCCTTGATTTCTTCTAGAGAATCTTTGAGTTTCGGAATCCCCTTCTATATCGCCTTGTTCACGTTCTTTTGATTTAAGATTACCTTGCCCTTCTCCTTCAAAAGAGCTTTCATTTTCTTCAAAGAAAGGTCTTCCTCCTCTTTGGCATTGTCCTGCTGCTGAAGAAGCATTTGCAGCTCGAATGCCACACGAAGAGGGCTCTTTCTGGGAGGAATTCCTTCAATCCTGGCAAGTGGTGTTTGCGGCTAGGTCACATCCCTCCCCAGATCGAACTCCTCTATCTTTTTTCCGGGACCTGACAACGTTCCGGCCTCACCAGCAGTGTTGAACGGCAGTGGCGGAGGAGAGGTTTTAATTCTCCACGTTGGCATCCCGATTGCAAAGGTCGGAGACCTCTGTATCATCGAGCTGCGCTTAAAAGCGGCCTACTCGATCTCCTTTCTATTCTTCGTGTTTGCGGTTTCAGAATCTATGCTATTTTGTCACCAAAGCATCGTGCGGCGGGTGTACCCTCGGAGGTCCCTCCTCCCGTAGGAGAAAGGCGCCTCTACCCCAGTTCCCCGGGGACCGAACCTCTGTTTGCTGAACGCCGATACACACAAGGTGCCGTACGTGCTAGGGGTCGCCCGTGGCAATGCAGAGTCCGGTCCCTGCATCCATGCCGCACTTCCTGACCAAGGACCGAGGCGGCTGGCTTCTGACAACAAACTGGAGGAGACCGTTGGCAGTGCGAGGCACACATCA
The DNA here is from genome assembly GCA_030545055.2 of Neoaliturus tenellus. Classification (NCBI taxonomy): domain Eukaryota; kingdom Metazoa; phylum Arthropoda; class Insecta; order Hemiptera; family Cicadellidae; genus Neoaliturus; species Neoaliturus tenellus. The sequence goes on from JAQYXR010000099.1 coordinate 107,403, forward strand.
GTCGATGCAACACAACAGAGACAATCCCAGCACCCCCCAGCATGCGCCGGTCGAAAGAAGGTGGAAATGACAAACGTGATTCGGGATAAAAAAAGAAGAAGATGAGCAAGCTTAGCTCAGAAAAGAATGAAGTCGGTGAGCCAAGACCTAAGATATAGGAAGAAAGGCCTTTGCTCTGGAAGGACTGTGAGGAGGGTCTCACAGCTTGGCTAACTTAAAACGGGGTTGCCATAAAGCAGTGTACAGTGGACAGTACAGTGGAAAGCACACTGCCCCAATGGGACCATAGAAACGTTAAAATTATTTCAAATTTTAATAAATCAATACATTTAAATATTAGCAAAGTTGTTATTTGACCCTCAATATAGTTAACTAATCTAAATGAATTTCGTTTGTTAATATTCGTTAAAATTTCCATCGTTTTATTTTCCTCATTTTATTAATAAAATTCAATCCTTTTACATGTTAGAAAAGTTGTTATTTAAACCTTATTCTAGTAAATTATAGTTAATGAAATATTGTTTTTTAATATTCGATGAATTTTTCATAATTTTGTATTTTATTATAAATTAATTCAGTTTCAAAGAAAGAAAAAAAAAACTTTTATTTAATTAACATGGAAACGTAATATTTGTTTGAAATACTTACAAATCTTAAAATAAACAGATCTTCTAGGCCATTTAAAGTTATCATTGTTACCGGGCATGTCGTCGTTGGTGGCGATTTCAACGCCAGGGCCGTCGAGTGGGGAATGCCCTCTACCAGCTCCCGGGGGAAATACATCCTGGATTTCATCGCCAGGGCCGGTCTTGTCGTCCTCAACCAGGGCGACACACCTACTTTTCGGCGCCCCGGGCAGAGAGGCACGATCCCCGATGTCACCTTTGCGTCTGAGTCGCTCCTTCCGAGGATCTCTGGCTGGAGGGTTGTGGAGGACTACACGGGTAGCGACCACCAATACGTCGTGTTTGACCTGCATGATCAGGCAAATCGTCGAGTTTCCGCATCTCGGGAAGGGCCACGCCGGTGGAACACCAACAAACTGGACGTGGTCAAGTTCACCGAAGTCATCTCTCGGGGAGCGCAGGGGAATCCTGGTGAGGCTGGGGCCGAGGCACTAGTAACATCCACGATGGAACTGATCGTCTCGGCCTGCGACCAGTCTATGCCGCGAAGGAAACCCCCGACGCGACAAACAACCCGTTTACTGGTGGACTGAAGAGATTGCGGAACTCAGAAGAACATGTTTAAGAACTAGACGAGCCGCCACAAGAGCGAGAATCCCCGCAGACAGAGTTCGTAAGTCTGAGGCCTATAAAGCTGCGAGAAAATCTCTCCGCCAGGCGATCAACAGGAGCAAGGCGAATAGCTGGAGGAGACTTCGTGACGACGTTGATTCCGACCCCTGGGGCCTGGGTTACAAACTTGTAACACAGAAACTCGGCGCCCGCTCTCCACCTTCCATCATGGAGGGCGCCACCATGGGGAGGATCGTCGCTGCGTTGTTTCCTGAACATCCACAGCGACCGCCGGTTGACTTCGGACGGGTAGAGGACGTTCCACTCTTCACTTTCGAGGAGCTAGAAACCTCCGTTCTCTCCCTGAAGAGCAACAAGGCTCCTGGCCCGGACGGGATTCCCAGTGAGGCTTTAAAGAAAGTATTTTTAATCAACGCTGACTTGTTGTTGAGAATGTACAATGCCTGTTTGGTAGAAGGGGTGTTTCCGGCTCCCTGGAAAACAGCCAGGCTTGTACTGATCAGCAAGGGCAAAGGTGATCCCGAGCTGCCGTCGTCCCACAGGCCTCTCTGCATGTTGGACACGGCTGGAAAGCTGTTCGAGAAGCTGATCCGTTCCCGCCTGACTTCTGCCGTGGAAGCTGCCGGGGACTTATGCCCCCGTCAGTACGGCTTCAGAAAGGGACGGTCAACGATCGACGCTGTCACCGAAGTTCAGAGAGCTGTGGAGAGAGCCGAGAGCCACAACCATTTCTCCCGCCGAGTAGTGCTTCTTGTTACGCTTGATGTCAAGAATGCCTTCAACTCGGCGAGGTGGGTCGATATGCTGGATGCGCTTCGCAACACCTTTCGTATTCCTGCATATCTGTTGCGGCTCATCGAGGATTATCTACGCTCTCGAAGCCTGATTTATGACACGAGGGACGGAACGCGGACGATGGAAGTCACTTCTGGTGCCGCACAAGGTTCAATACTCGGCCCGGATCTCTGGAACGTTGCCTATGACAGCCTCCTGAGGTCCGAGATGCCTGAGGAAACCACTTTGGTTGGGTACGCCGATGACGTCGCAGCTCTCATTGCTGCACGCAACGTTGAGCTGGCTCAACTGAAGTTGAACCGAGTTATGCGGGTGGTCAACAACTGGATGTCCGATCACGGTCTCTCACTTGCTCTCAGTAAGACGGAGATCGTGATTCTCACGAAGAAGAGGATCGACACCGTCGTCCCGTTTCGAGTGGGAAGGGAGGTGGTCACATCAACTCGTGCCGCCAAATACCTCGGGGTTATGGTGGACACCAAGTTAAGCTGGAGGGATCAGATCTTCCGTACGGCGGACAAGGCCGCTAAGGTAGTGACTTACCTTAGTAGGCTGATGGCCAATGTCGGGGGTCCCCGATCCAGCAGAAGACGTCTGTTGATGTCCGCGGTCCAGTCTGTGCTTCTTTACGGGGCAGAGGTGTGGGCAGGCGCTCTAGATAAGGAGTGCTACAGGTTGCGACTCGCCCGGGTTCAGCGTCAAGCTGCACTCCGGGTGTGTTCCGCCTACCGGACAGTGTCCGAGCCTGCCGTCCTGGTGGTCGCCGGAGTCATCCCTGTCAAGCTCTTGGCAGGGGAGAGGAAAGCGATTTATCAGAGACAAGGCGAGATCGGCAAGGACACGGCAAGAACAGAAGAGCGCTCCCGAACCTTCCAGCAGTGGCAACACAGCTGGGAGCACGACACCCGAGGACGATGGACTGCGCGACTTATCAAGCAGGTCCAACCATGGGTGGAACGGCGGCATGGGGAGGTGGACTACTACCTGACCCAATTTTTGACAGGTCACGGCTATTTTCGGTCGTACCTGAACCGGATGGGAAAGACCGGTTCACCGGACTGCATTTATTGCCCGGGTGTTCCCGACGATGCGGAACACACATTCTTCCGCTGTCCCCGTTGGGAAGGGCCCCGCCTGGAGGCCACACAAATCTTTGGTGTATTTTCGGTGGACTCGGTCTGCCAAAAGATTTTGGAGGATGAGGGCAACTGGGATTGTTTGTCACAGTTCGTCCGGGGCATCCTCCTGGAAAAGAAAACCGATCTGGACCGCGAAGTGGCCCAGATCCCTTGATCGAGTGGCTGGATAAGGAGCGAGCCCCACGGGCGTAAGCCAAATTTAGGCCTAGCCTGACGTAATGTGACAAACAATTCCAGGTTAGATTCCTAAAGAGTAGAGGAGGTTTTTTAGTGGGTAAACCCGTTTTTAGGGGAGCCCCACACTACAGGCTGGCCACCTGTGTGCGTAATGCATTTTTCCGCCTCTCCCTCAAAAAAAAAAAAAAAAAAAGTTATCATTGTTGAGGGCAATATTTTGAAATCATAGTTATATGTTTCTGAGTTTATTTGTTTACAAACGTAAAGAATATATTTTTATATTTTAATTTCTTAGGTGATTTTATCATAGTTTTACATTATTTCAATTTAAACTTATATAGTTAATTTCACTTTATTTTCCATAGAAACGTTAAAATATTATAAATTATAAACATTCAATACATTTACTTGTTAGCAAAGTTGTTATATAAACCTTACTATAGTTAACTATAGTAAATGAAGTAGGTATTTATTATTAATATTTGTTAAAATTTGCATAATTAATTTTGTATTGTATTAGAAATGATTTCAGATTCGTAGCAAAGCAAATAACTTATACTTAATTTCCGTGGAAACGTAATTTTTGAAATACTTACAAATCATGAAATAAACATTTCTCCTGGGCTATTTAAACTTACAAATAATGAGGTTACTATATTGGAATCATTGTTATATGTTTCTTGGTTTAATTGTTTATAAATTTAAGGAATATATTTTTATATGTTGGTTACTTTAGGTGATTTTATAATAATTTTACTTTTTTAGCTAACTATCAATATTATTTATCAAACTAAACTAATACAATTAATTTCACTTTATTCTCCATAGAAACGTTAAAATTATTGAAAATTTCAAAAATTCAATACATTTCATGTTAGCAAAGTTATTATTTAAAAGTTATTATAGTTAACTATAGTAAATGAAGTATTGTTTATTAATATTCGTTAAAATGTTCATCATTTTGTATTATATTAGAAAGGATTTCAGTTACCTAGGAAACAAATAACTTTTATTTAATTTCCATGGAAACGCAATATTTGTTTGAAATACTTACAAATCATAAAATAAACAGTTCTTCTAGGCCATTTAAACCAATAAATATTGATATAACTATTGTGGAATCATGGTTATATGTTTCTGAGTTTATTTGTTTATAAATGTAAAGAATATATTTTAATATTATGGTTACTTAAGTGGTTTTTTATAATAATTTTACGTTGTTTAAGCTAATTATCAATATCATTTCAAATTAAACTTATACATTTAATTTCACTTTATCTCCCGTAGAAACATTAAAATTTTGCAAATTAACAAAATTCAATATATTTACATGTAAGCAAAGTTGTTATTTAACCATTATTATAGTTAAAAGTAGTAAATGAAGTTGTTTTATTAATATTCGTTAAAAGTTTAATTATTTTGTATAATATTAGACATTATTCCAGATTCCTAGGAACAAATAACTTTTATTTAATTTCCGTTTAAACGTAATATTTGTTTGAAAAACTTACATATCATAAAATAAACAGTTCAGCTAGGCCATTTTTTAAATGGTCTTATAACAAATTTACGTTGTTTTAGCTAATTATCAATATTATTTAAAACTAAACTTATACATTTCATTTCACTTTATTTTCCATTGAAACTTTTGATTATTGCAAATAAACAAAATTCAATACATTTACATAATGGCAAAGATGTTATTTAACCCTTATTAAGTTATATATAGTAAATGAATATCTTTTTTGTTAATATTCGTTAAAATTTTCATAATTTTTTTTCTTATTAGAAATGATTTCAGTTTCCTTGGAAACAAATAACTTTCATTTCATTTCCATGGAAACGTAATATTTGTTTAAAATACTTGCATATCATGAAATGAACAGTTCTTCTAGTCCATTTATACCCATAAATATTAAATAAACTATTTTGGAATCATGGTTATATGTTTCTGAGTTTATTTTTTTATAAATTTAATAAATATCATTTATATTATGGTTACTTAAGTGATTTTATAATAATTTTACGTTGTTTTAGCTAATTATCAATATAATTTAAAATTATACATATAATTTTAATTTCACTTTATTTTCCATTGAAACGTTAAAATTATTGCAAATAAACAAAATTCAATACATTTACATGATGGCGAAGATGTTATTCAACACTTATTATAGTTATATATAGTAAAATGAATATCTTTTTTGTTAATATTCGTTAAAATTTTCATAATTTTGTATTTTATTAGAAATGATTTCAGTTTCCTTGGAAACAAATAACTTTCATTTAATTTCCATGGAAACGTAATATTGTTTAAAATACTTGAATATCATGAAATAAACAGTTCTTCTAGTCCATTTATACCCATAAATATTAAATAAACTATTTTGGAATCATGGTTATATGTTTCTGAGTTTATTTGTTTATAAATGTAAAGAATATATTTTAATATTATGGTTACTTAAGTGATTTTATAATAATTTTACGTTGTTTTAGCTAATTATCAATATTATTTAAAATTAAACTTAAACATTTAATTTCACTTTATTTTCCATTGAAACTTTTAATTTATTGCAAATAAACAAAATTCAATACATTTACATGATGGCAAAGATGTTATTTAACCCTTATTATAGTTATATATAGTAAATTGATATCTTTTTTGTTAATATTCGTTAAAATTTTCATAATTTTGTATTTTATTAGAAATGATTTCAGTTTCCTTGGAAACAAATAACTTTCATTTAATTTCCATGGAAAACGTAATATTTGTTTAAAATACTTGCATATTATGAAATAAACAGTTCTTCTAGGCCATTTATACCAATAAATATTAAATAAACTATTTTGGAATCATGGTTATAAGTTTCTGAGTTTATTTGTTTATAAAATTATTCAATATCATTTAATATTATGGTAACTTAAGTGATTTTATAATAATTTTATGTTGTTATAGCTATTTATCAATATTATTTCAAATTAAACTTATACGTTTAATCTCACTTTATTTTCCATTGAAACTTTTAATTTTTTGCAAATAAACAAAATCCAATACATTTACATGATGGCAAAGATGTTATTTAACCCTTATTATAGTTATATACAGTAAATTAATATCTTTTTTGTTAATATTCGTTAAAATTTTCATAATTTTGTATTTTATTAGAAATGATTTCAGTTTCCTTGGAAACAAATAACTTTTATTTTATTTCCATGCAAACGTAATATTTGTTTGAAATACTTGCATATCATGAAATGAACAGTTCTTCTAGTCCATTTATACCCATAAATATTAAATAAACTATTTTGGAATCATGGTTATATGTTTCTGAGTTTATTTTTTTATAAATGTAAAGAATATATTTTAATATTATGGTTACTTAAGTGATTTTATAATAATTTTACGTTGTTTTAGCTAATTATCAATATTATTTCAAATTAAACTTATACATTTAATTTCACTTTATTTTTAATTGAAACGTTAAAATTATTATAAATAAACAAAATTCAATACATTTACATGATGGCAAAGTTGTTATTTAACCCTTATTATAGTTATACAGGGTGTTTGGCAGTCAGTGTCAAAAAAATTAAGGGGTTATTATGCACAAAAAATGCAACAAAAATACGCAAATTAGACACTTGCATCTCAATCCACCTTCCAGTAGCACTCATTTTAATTTTTTTTCAAAAATCTAGACATTGCCCTTAAAAATCTAATTTCTCTTGCCATTTTCCAAACATATCGCCTTTTTTATGTCATTTTTAGAAAGTACATTAAATTTTCTATCAGAATAAGTACAGTTCGTTCCACTTAAGCCTTCTTAAAGCTTTGTAAAATCTACCCGAAAACAAAATTTTGGGAAATTAAAAAAAAAGGCGCTAGAACTTACGTAAGAAAGTTTTTTATGCTTCAACCTACAAACTGTCAAATATCACCAAAACTTACCCACATCATAAGCATTTAAAATGATATACTACAAGTGACATTTCCTTTACGCCTACTGGACGAAATTAGGCATTAAATATTATTGACCCTTTTTTATAAATTTACCACCAACACCAACAATAAATACTAAGATAGAAGTTCTTCAAAGTTGGACCACAAAGGTTGATTCCGCCTACTATATTATTACTCTACCGCTTATTATTCAATAAGAATTAAAGAAGGCTCACGCGAGACTCGCCTACTATATTTTCACTCTACAAATTATTCTCCATTAAACATTAAAGAAGGCTCACGCGGGACTCGCCTACTATATTTTTACTCTACAACTTATTCTCTATTAAATATTAAAGAAGGCTCACGCGAGACCCGCGTACCATATGTCGAAGCCATCATTTCTACAATAGTACATTTAGTATAGTAATAGTCAGTTTTCCCTTATATGTGGCAATATACATAAATAACGCCATCTTGACTCGGCCGGTCAGTGACTATCCGTTAAATATTAAAGAAGGCTCACGCGACACCCGCCTAACATATGACGAAGCCATTATTACGACAATAGTACATTTAATATAGTAATTGTCAAGTTGTCCCTTATATGAGACAATATACTGAAATAACGCCATCTTGAATAGGCCGTACTGAAATAACGCCATCTTGACTCAGCCGGTCGGTAACCATAATAGCGCTAACGCCATCTTTACTCAGCCGGTCGTTGACTATAATAAGCATGAAACCTTCTTCACTCGGCCGGTCGGTGACTATAATAAGCATGAAATCTTCTTCACTCGGCCGAGTACTCAATCATTATATTGCATTTGAATTGACCGCCACTAAAATTGGACCAATCACAGTAAACGCCAGTTAAAATGGCCCAATCGCTGTTGCCGCCGCCGACACACCAAAAAATAGACCAATCACAAGGGTTAAAGAAGTGTCAGGTTAGGTTATTTAGGTTAAACTGGGATCTCCTTAGAACTCTAGAAGGGATCCCTTTTCCGAGCAGATTTTTGGTCGGACAAAAAATTAACTTCCTTATCAGGCCTTTAAATGGACAATACCTATATCAGAAAAATTCTGCCAGAACGTAGTTCACGTCGATATGTGACTTGGTACGAACTAAATTATATTTACGAAGATATTAACGTTTAAAGTCGCGAGGTGAGGACCATTATTTCAGAAAATTCTAATTATCTCGGTAATTATGCGTTTTTCAGCGTTTTGGCCCTTAACCCTACCTCCTTAAATGGTTCCTCCCTAATGGACCACTTCGATTTGTAATGCTCCGCCCGATCGAATAAACATAAATTCGACACGAGTGCAGCTGGCGAATTGCACCTGCCGTGCAGTTCATTTTGCTTCAATTCGCCAGCCTACTTCACCTCACCGGTGTTGAAGCTGGCGAATTTACCTCACTACCCAGATAGCATTTTAGTGTTGTGACAAGCTTGGAGCAATGTTGTCACTGACAAGCTTTAAGGTTGTCGTAACATTGTCAGCGGCAAGCATGTAAGCTCGTAACAAGCTTAAATTAACTTTACGCCAAGGTTGTACTTGACAAAAATTGAGGGTTACACAAGCTTGTCACACCCTTACATGTAAGGGTGTGACAAGCTTGAATATAAGTTTTGTGTATAGTTTCTATGTAAAGTTCGCGCCAAGCTTATAAATAAAAGTTTATTTAATGTTGATTTGTAATGCTGAGGCAACATTAAATAAACTTTGAGTAACCTTTAACCGAGGGTGGTACAAGCTTGTTGGAAAAGTTTGTATAAGCTGTAATAGGTATTGTTGTCCCAACCTTGCCCTCAAACTTACATTAAACACACCTCTGAAGGTCTCACAAAATTCATTGCGATATTAATCACTTTAACAGTAGTTTACCTGCACTTAATTATTCAAACATATTTTAGTTATAAAGTGACCCAAAAAATGTGTTTTTAAGATAATAATAAGTTTCATCTGCACTAGCCAATTATTTGTGGCAAAATTGTTCAGCGAACACAAAAAAATCAACAAACATTTCTAAAGAACAATCACCTACTATATGTTTTGTATTAGAGATAAATACCAACAAACAAATGTTGGGCAGAACACTGTTCACCCATCGTGAATGCGGCTATAGGCTTGAAAAATAAAAAATTGCCACAAATTAGTAATAAATCAAAGGAAGAAACTTGTCATCATACCAAAATAGATTATTAGGCATGATAAATTTAAATTAGATGCATTGAATATGCTTTAAAATCCCATACAAATATTGCACTAGAAATTCATTAAACACTCATAGCCTACTTACACTAAACAGAATGAAATTTCAAAAATGTTTTATACATTCAATATATTAGCGACAAGCAGATGAAGTTGTTTAAAAATTCAAATTATATTTAGTATGGAATTAATCTAAAGCCCATTAATATCCATCCAATTGTATTGTTAAAAAATACAAATGTTAAAAAATCACAATGAGAGATAAAATTCTTTTAATACTAGGCCTATTGAGCTGTACTTTTTCACACACAAAAAAAATAATTATCAAGATTTAATTAGGTACTTTTGAGATTTAAATCTTAATAAATTAAGATTAAAGGTATTTTAATTTTTAAGCTCTAATAACTAAGCCGACTGGTAAAAAGTAATTACAAAAATTAACAACAAAAAATTTATAAATAATGAAGAAACTAACTGTAAACAAAAACACCTCCTGATAATAAAATAAAAATACACTGTCATTTAAATCTTTAAAACTTAATTTTTCATCAAAGAAAACAGCAAGTTAAATTTCTGTAAAATTCAGCTAGTAAAAAAAACAAAAAACAAATTTCTTTATAGTAAAAAACAATGTTGCATATGAAAAACGTGAACTCCTTTCTTACTAAAATATAATTAAATTTAAAAAGAGAACAAAATCTATAGAGCATCAACATTACACTTAATGCGGCATAAATTGTTAGTATGCAGATAAACCTCAACAATAATACTGTTGTATGTAAAATAATCTACATGCATATCAAAGATATACATACATACGTTAAAGAAAGGAAAAAAAGTAAAAAAAAAAAAAAACTGTGTTGAGTGATATTTACACAATATATTTAGAAAAATGTACAAAAAGCAACACTGTCTCCTTTAACCATCATTCCATCAATAGCCACGATCACCTAGTGCTGCCCCTGGTTCTTCTGCGGGAAAAGATTTCTTCCTATTTTCCCTGGGAAAACAATACAAAAGAGATGGTTAGTCTAAAAGTATATTTTTACTTGACCAGTAATTTACACACTCTTATTTTAAAGTGTCTTTCAGCACTTAACAAAACTATAAATTATTAAACTTGACTGAAGTGTAAATGGCAGTAAATTAACTTTAACCCTCTGTCGTGCATTAATTTTAAAACAAGGAAGTACGCGATAAAGGATATACATTTTCTCATGATGTTGGTATTGACATTTTTTCTTGGAGAAAATGGATATTGCTGGCAGGCGATTTTTAGCCGGCATGAATTTTAAATGATTAGGTCCTGTGATACAGCAGCTGGCATAACTCATCTTACCGAGTTTGAATGACTCGCGAAACATTTTACAATAAGCAAAAGTTGCATCTAATATGTTGGCGTCAAGCCACAATTTCTTACAAGCCACAACAAAATTTATTTACAAGGAGTTCATAGATTGTAGAATTTCTTAAATTTAAAAAGTAAAACTTTGCATGAACAGAAAAAAGTACTCTACCTTCAATTCTCCAAAATTTTGGTTGCATGAGCCAGTTTCTCACAGACTCCCGGATCTGGCTTTCCTCCGCACACTGGAATTTTCGTAAGCAAACATCTGTAAAAATTGTACAATGTTTTAATACAACATAGATCATCTGCACCAATCAGGAGACACACAGGAGTCAACCACACACCAGCTTTGCTGGTGCATATACCTTGAAAATTTTTATGTACAGTACTTAGGCTACTTGGACGAACTGTAGGGCAATGCCCCAAGGTTGCACTGGTGATTAAAGTTGTTAATACTGTAATTAGGTTTGAAAAGATATAAAAAGTCTCCAGTTCATAATTTTTATGTGTTCATAAGTAAAACTGACACAAACACTAAAAATAGTAATTTTTTATATAGTATTACTACATTACTGAAGTTAGTATTTTTTTAATACGAAAGAAATGTATAGTATGATGTTAAGGCTTTTAGAAATTTTGTTCCAGTTTGTTTTGTTTCTATTAACTAAAGTAGGCTACTTTTCCTTGAAAAGGTTTTTAACAACGTAAAATTTGCTTTTTTATTTACATCTGTTTTTATTTTTTTTAATTGTCTTCTTTATATTGAATTGAAAATAAGTTTATTCATGAAGTATACAAGATATGCATTGAATTGCATCATAAATTAAACTAAAATATAATTCAATATAAATAACAATGAAATAGAGCAATGAAAACACTGTAACTCTTAAAAGCAGTACAATTTTTTATTAATCAAAGAGTTTTTTTAGTTTTCACTGCACCAATCAGCTACTTACTTAGGCCTTCATCAGAGAAATTAATCAGATACGTAGGTCTGTAACTCTGACCGAAGCAGAGCATCTCCTTTAGGATGAAATTTGTTTTAAATGGAATAACCTTTGTTCCTTTGGATTAATTGCGACAAAGATAATTAACGCAAAGTTAAAAATAAATGTTTTAAAGAGGATTTCATTTTTAAAGAGAACCTTTTCATGTTTGACATGGCCATGATGGTAGGGCTTCCCCACGCTTTGAAAGGCAGACAGCGAACACCGATGCATTAGGCAGGCAAAATCCGGAACTCGAAAAATCGGATCTAGTCCAGGATGGTAACAGAGCGTGCTCTGATTAAATCTGATTAAATAGTAAATAGATGCAGTTTTAACTATGTATGAAGATGTACACGAACCTTCCAAATTTCTGTACCGGTATCAAACAAAATGCATTGGATGAGAAGTATATTTACGTTATTGTATATAGTCAATGCTAAATTGGAATTTGGCCGCCCCTACAAAACTTTTTGTTCCCACACTTGAGGGATTTTCCCACACAATTTACTCGCTGATGCGACAGTGATAACATCTGAACATCGTGTGAAATTTGCGAATGTTTTTAATGTTCTTTACCTTACTTTAAAATTTGTGTGTTTGGCGTAAAGATTTATAGTGAGGGTCCAGTCTTCATGAAAGTATATGGTATTTTGTTTTTCTGGGCGTTTGTGGCTATCCCGTGGGTCGGTTCCCAAGCAGGCTGCACGCTATTTGCAGCGGCAAACACACTGTGCCACTCCAGTCCGTCAAGCCCTTTCTCCTCGCCTAGTCTTTCAATTTCAGTGTTGACTCACCGAAGCAACTCTGAGCGTAAAAAATAGAATAGGCCTATAGTGAAAATAATATTATCTCACGCAAAGCGATGTGTTATCACGATTTGACATCAAATGTAAATTATCGTCCATTTTTAATGAGGGTACGAGTCGGGTAGGAAGGGGCGGCAAATGTAACCTCGGCCTATGGCGGCAAAAGTGCTAGCGCAGGCCCTTGTTACACTGCTTACACATTTTTATCACAATATATAACCGTGCCACCATTTCCAATAAATAAAGTGTTAGGTTTCTCTAGCACATTAAATTTTGTATTGCTTAGCATTCAAGATATAAAGAAAAATTTCTACCTTTGAATCTTCCTGAACTTTGCCCGCATAAACCTCACTGCTTCTCTGATCTGGCTTCTCCTCAGCTATGCCTGAATGTCCGTATAAGGCAATTGTCTGTGAACAAAATATTAAGTAGGCATATAGAAAAAAGCCATACATATTCCAAGCAAAGGTTTTATTGATAACCTAACCATGATAAAATTAATAAATAGGTTGGGAAGAGCAAAATAATAACTAAGTTAAAGTTAACAACAATTTCCAAATTTTAATTTATATTTTCAGGGAATTCAAGCTAGGCTAATTAAATTTAACTTGTTATTATTGATTCCCATGATTTATTTATGACGAAAATTGTTTAGACAAATTAGAGAGTTGTTTGTGATGGAGGAGGATTGGGTGATGAACATAAGACACGTGAATTTTATTTGATTTTATAAAAATAATTCCTTAATTGCCAAACAAAATTTTAAATTATCAGCATTTAATTCTTTAAGTTGACATAACCACACTTTTGAAATAATTTGAAAGGTTAAAAATTATGTTTACAAGTAGTACCTACGACAAAGTATAATGTGAGTTACCGACCAATAAGTTTTCAGCTTATATTTTCTTGTTTTTTTTTCTACAAATAAAAAAATTAAAAAAAAAATTATGACACTGAAAAAAATACAGCAATTTAATAGTAGTTTTCATTACTAGTCTCGAAAGTGACTCATTGCGGGGAGATTGCATTTACGCGAAGTCGAGCGTGGAAAAGGCTATCGAGCCCCGCAATGGCACTTTTGAGACGAGTATTGAACATTATTTTTCATTACGATATAGAAAAACTTGTAAACAACATGAATATTTTGGATTGTTCAACTTAGTATTAAGAAAAAACCGAACTCATAACACTGAGTTTCCGTGCTTATGTCATGGTACACACGCACCGAAACTAAGCGTTGTGCAACAGCTGATCGGCCTAATGCAACAGCTGATCGGACTGCACCGCAAAATCCCATAACGGTTACTTTCCGTGCACCACATACGCACGGAAAGTAAACGTTATGTAATTTTGCCGTGCAGTTGCGGGAATAACCTATTTTCTTAGCTCATTTTACGTTTAGAAAGTGTACTTTCGTGTGTAGAGTAATGAAAAATTATTATTGTTTTCCCAACTAAAGTTATTGAAAGATCACGCTGCGGGGTTGTTTTCAGTTGAGTTACCAAACTTCAACAAATTTTATCTTCGCCTCCTGATCGAAATTCGACCTAAATTTCGTTGATTTGAAAGAACCCAAGAAGTTTCAAAACATTTAAAACTGAAACATCTGTTCTTCCTGTTTTTCTATCAGTTGTTTTTACAACACTTTCCAATAATTCAATCAATTATCCTTTCTCTATAAATTAACATTGGAACTTTGAAAGCCAGTGGAGCATAGCCCTAGAGTTCATAGTGAATTAGAATGGGATTCTGCTCATCTACAGGATACCTTTCTAACAGTATGCGCGGATGTTTCCTACCATGCACACGAGCTGAGAAAAAGGATGAAAACATGCTTGCATATTAATATACATTTAATAGATTTTTTTTCGGTATGCACGGATTTATCCTACGATGCACATGAGCTGAGAAAAAAGAAGGAAACGAAACATGCTTGCCTATTATTATATAGATAATCAATTTTTTGGGTATGCCCGGATTTTTTCCTACAATGCAAACAAGCTGAGAAAAAAGGAGGAAACGAAACATGCTTGCACATATAGAATAATACAGATTATAGAAATTTTTTGTTTACAAAGTAAAAGTTAGCCTCTCGGGCCTAGAGCACTTTCCTAGATGTAATGTCTTTCCTAAAAAAAACTGAATTTGAATTTTTTTAACCAGGCTAATTTTTTTGCAGAGTGGTCAATTTATAGGCCTATACATAGAAATTGTAAGTTTTTCAAACCAATAGAAAAAAGTTTTTTTAAATTTGACAATTGTTACAAAATTTTAATAACTTAATGTATTAAGAAAAGACCAAAAAACTGGTTGCAAATTGGTTCATAATTTAAAATCACTGAAATGTTAGTTTCTAAATAGGCATTGTTCACAATTCCCTCAATTCACACTTAACCCGTTCAACACTAAGATAAACCTTTCATATAATTAGAGCTCTGAAGTGTAAAGTCATTAAATCACAGTGCTGGTGGCTATAAATGTAAGTTAGGCCTATCCACGGAAGCTGAAGTAATTTTTACTACAGTAAACTGGAAACAAATTACAAGTAATAAATGTAGGCCTATCCACGGAAGCTGAAGTAATTTTTACTAAACTGGAAACAAATTACAAGTAAGTTTTTCAAAAGTGCACCATGATAGCATCACTTTACACTAAAGTAGCCTAACATATTACATTTCTTAATTTCAGGATGGGAAGACGGGTCTTCAAAAATGCTTGGCCGATAATCTGTTATCTTAACTGGCCATTCTGTCACAATTAAAGAGAAATAAAAATCCAAACAGAAACGCTTGGATCGCTTTAACCACAAACCAGCTGCACTTCCCCAGAAGCCTAGTGGAACTATTGAGTGAAAATTATCGATCG
Organism: Neoaliturus tenellus; assembly: GCA_030545055.2. NCBI lineage: Eukaryota > Metazoa > Arthropoda > Insecta > Hemiptera > Cicadellidae > Neoaliturus > Neoaliturus tenellus. Next base: position 122,941 of record JAQYXR010000099.1, read on the forward strand.
ATTCAATCGATATATCGGTCGTATTCAAACGATAAATTACTGTATCGTATCTTTTTAGCAATGATTTTGGTAACTAAGTTACCGGTAATTAAAAATTATAAACATCAAACATGATTAGGTTCAACATAATGTATACAGTCAAAATTGTAACAAAAACACATTAACAAAATTTCCAACCTACAACATCATATGAAAGCAAACATCCCTCTTTTTCAATTACTGGGATATACACTTTTTGTGGCATTTAAAAAAATGCAAAAATGGATCAGCTCCCAACATGTAAACGTTTCTTTTATAGAGGTAATCAGCTAGGCCTAGATTGTCGGATAACTTATGTTACATTAAGTTACTTATTTGAGTCCTGTTTTCAATGATTTTTTGTGACACTCCATGACGATTCAAAGGTTTTGGGTGTTGACAGATGTTATTGGATCTTTTCAGTAGGCCTACCCAATATTTTAATTCACGTATTAGAGATACGGTAGATTCAATTGAACATAGTTTTCAGTCGATATATTGATCGATAATTTTCATTCGATAGTTCCACGGGGAGTCTGCAGAAGTGTAGCCCACAAACTTGAGTTTTCAATTAAGTTTTACTAGGTTAGACTTTTCAATTTCTTTTAACTCGGCTTATCCAAATATAGCCTACCTATGGTAACTCAAAATTTTTGCCAATTAGTTTCCATTAAAGCCTACTATTCTTCTTGAATTCACCATTTAAGTTTAGTCCTGGAAATATGAAAATCCATCTCTTCTGTATGTTGAGGATGGGAGGGGGGGAGTTACAATAGTTTACAGGACACCCTGGTCCTCCCGATTTAAGTTAGAATTGTGGCAAGGCTAGGCCTACTCATGACCTATATCCAAGACAAAGATAATCTGTAAATTAGAATCTAGGCCTAACTTATAGGTATAATGTGAATATTCTTATAGGTTAAATACACCCTATCTAGCCTAGATGGTGTCGGCTACATTTTTGTTAAATGTAATTAAGACTGAAAATTCAACTTTCAAAGTTAAGGTATTGAAGTTTTGTATTTATGTTTCAGAGTTATTGTAAAAATTGGTGTTAGCCCTAAATGTAAAATTTTAAGTAGTCACAGAAACAAGAAGGCCTAAGCCCTAAGCCTTCAGCAAATTTGGTACCTAACTTATCTTAGTGTGAATGGAGTACTTACATTACTTCAAAGAAAGCCTAGGAGCCTCCTTCTTCATAGATGACCAGTAGTAGTAGACTGGATGAATTGTGTCACAATTTTAAAAATAAACTAGCAAATTTAAGTAAAACTAATATTTAAAACTTTGTATTAACAATTTCACTATTTGAGTTTGGGTTTGGGCGGCAGTGTCGGCACAGACAGTACGCAAGAAAACTGAAGGTAACGACAAAATTAAATTGAAGAACCAATAATTACGAACAACTAATAACATAAACAAACTAAATTATGTGTCACTATAAAATAACTCTAGATAATTATACAACACGAAGACAGCAGGAGCAAAGTTAGATTTCGAATTATTTAGAAAGGTTAGTTGGAAAATGGCGGCTCAATGACAATGACGGGCGGCTGCGATGCAGGCGCAGGGCAAGAGGGAGAGAGAATTGTGGGTAGGCAAACCTTACTGAAAATGGTTAGTCAACTTTTACGCTACGCTCGCATTAACCGCCCCCAACAAACTCTACGCAAAACCCGTTCAGGCAGATTTCCTGCTCAGTTGAAACATGAAAGTTTTCACGTCGAGCGTCAGACAATGGTAGAGCAAAGTTAGCCGTAAGCATGTGTGCTATCTGGGTATTGATGAAGCTGGCGAATTGCACCAGTGCTGAAGCTGGCGAATCACACTATCCTGACACACGAATGGCAGAGATGCAATGAAAAACCGACAACAAACATTAAACACCGTAACCTTACAAACGTTAAAAAAAGAATGAACATGATCCGGTACGACTGAGGGTTAGCTACCAACACTGACTCTAAAGAACGATTGGATTACCTCATAAACGTGGAAAAAGAAGGAACATGATCCTGTAAGAGAATGATTCACTATGTACTATGATTCTATAATGATTCGAATAAACATAAATTTGACACGAGTGAGGCTGGCGAATTGCACGTGCAGTGCAGTTTATTTTGCTGCGAATCTCAGAATACGAGTAACTCGTCCTCCGACCACTCGTTGGGCTGCGCGTGACGCTACCACCGTACATCACATTAAACATGAATTAAAAAGATGACATTTATCGCGATTTTGTTTCACGATAAATGAAACGAAAGATTCTACTTCGAATGATTACCGCACCAATACGGCTAACCTCCCCGAGGCAAAACTATTACTAAACGATAGAACTACAACTGGTTAACTACTTAAAAGTTGTCGTACGTCAGGGAGAACTTATTAAATCGTAAAATGTACATACGAACGCCATGCAATTCGCCAGCCTACCTCACCACGAGTGAGGTAGGTAAGCTGACGAACCTCACATGGCGGTAAGTAGTGAACTGCACTATTAGGGGGGTAGGCTGACGAATTGCACCGCCGCTGAGGTTCGCCAAATTCTAATTATATACGTCCGCGAATTGCACCGGCGATGAGATTCGCCAACCTACCGACCATCCATTCACAAACCTAGTTCTACTTGAAATGCAATTCGCCAGCCTCACAAATTTCCGCCACACGCCTTTTATTTGACAAACGACTTACAACGTATTACCCCATATATTTGGACTACTATCGGTCCGATTGACCATCCTTAAACGAAATATACCAGTTACCTACATTAATTAAGTGAAAAATTAGAATTATCACTTTACGCACCGGTTGGAGACGATTTTATGGCAAGTACTGAGGGTTATACGTCGATTTAGTTGACTACGAGAGATCATTTTGAAACAAATCGATCCCGTATTATATTTATTGATTTTTTTTAAAAAGCCCTACTCATGATAAAGTAATTCTAGTGATACTAGCGTCTACACATATGACCATGCCCGTGGCAATCTTATTCGGACGACGCGGAAGCGACCTACTGCATAGTGAGGTGGGTAGGCTGACGAATTGCACATAAAGTGCAGTTCACGAATAGCACTTTATCTGAAATTCGCCAGCCTACCTACCGCCTAGTGAGGTAAGTAAGCTGACGAATTGCACATAAAGTGCAGTTCACGAATTGCACTTTATGTGAAATTCGCCAGCCTACCTACTGCATAGTGAGGTGGGTAGGCTGACGAATTGCACATAAAGTGCAGTTCACGAATTGCACTTTACCTGAAATTCGCCAGCCTACCTACCGCCTAGTGAAGTAAGTAAGCTGACGAATTGCACATAAAGTGCAGTTCACGAATTGCACTTTATGTGAAATTCGCCAGCCTACCTACTGCATAGTGAGGTGGGTAGACTGACGAATTGCACATAAAGTGCAGTTCACGAATTGCACTTTATCTGAAATTCGCCAGCCTACCTACCGCCTAATGAGGTAAGTAAGCTGACGAATTGCACATAAAGTGCAGTTCACGAATTGCACTTTATGTGAAATTCGCCAGCCTACCTACTGCATAGTGAGGTGGGTAGGCTGACGAATTGCACATAAAGTGCAGTTCACGAATTGCACTTTATGTGAAATTCGCCAGCCTACCTACTGCATAGTGAGGTTGGTAGGCTGACGAATTTCACTAAATTTGCAATTCGTCAGCCTACCAACCTCACTATCCGTATTATATTAATTATTTTTTTTAACAGCCCTACTCCAGATAAAGTAATTTAGGTGAACTGTTAAACAATTTAAAAGTTTACCGACCTTCCATTCACAAACCTAGGACTACTTAGAATGCAATTCGCCAGCCTCAGAAATTTCCGCCACACGCCTTACAATAAACATACAACGTATAAAGTGTTACCACGTATATTTCGGCTACTATCTATCTAATTAACCATCCTCTAACGAAATATAACCATTACCTACGTTAATTATGTATAAAATTGGAATTATCTAGATTTTTAAGGGCAATGTTAAGAATTTTGAAAAAAAATTAAAATGAGTGCTACTGGAAAGTGGATTGAGACGTAAGTGTCTAATTTGCGTATTTTTGTTGCATTTTGTGTGCATAATAACCCCTTAATTTTTTTGACACTGACTGCCAAACACCCTGTATATAGTAAATGAATATCTTTTTTGTTAATATTCGTTAAAATTTTCATAATTTTGTATTTTATTAGAAATGATTTCAGTTTCCTTGGAAACAAATAACTTTCATTTCATTTCCATGGAAACGTTATATTTGTTTAAAATACTTGCATATCATGAAATAAACAGTTCTTCTAGGCCATTTATACCCATAAATATTAAATAAACTCGTTTGGAATCATGGTTATATGTTACTGAGTTTATTTGTTTATAAATGTAAAGAATATATTTTAATATTATGGTTACTTAAGTGATTTTATAATAATTTTACGTTGTTTAGCTAATTATCAATATTATTTAAAATTAAACTTATAGATTTAATTTCACTTTATTTTCCATTGAAACTTTTAAATTATTGCAAATAAACAAAATTTAATACATTTACATGATGGCAAAGATGTTATTTAACCCTTATTATAGTTATATTTAGTAAATTAATATCTTTTTTGTTAATATTCGTTAAAATTTTCATAATTTGTATTTTATTAGAAATGATTTCAGTTTCCTTGGAAACAAATAATTTTTATTTAATTTCCATGCAAACGTAATATTTGTTTGAAATACTTGCATATCATGAAATGAACAGTTGTTCTAGTCCATTTATACCCATAAATATTAAATAAACTATTTTGGAATCATGGTTATATGTTTCTGAGTTTATTTTTTTTTATAAATGTAAAGAATACATTTTAATATTATGGTTACTTAAGTGATTTTATAATAATATTACGTTGTTTTAGCTAATTATCAATATTATTTCAAATTAAACTTATACATTTAATTTCACTTTATTTTCCATTGAAACTTTTAATTTATTGCAAATAAGCAAAATTCAATACATTTACATGATTTCAAAGATGTTATTTAACCCTTATTATAACCTATTTTGGAATCATGGTTATATGTTTCGGAGTTAATTTTTTTATAAATGTAAAGAATATAGTTTAATGTTATGGTTATTTAAGTGATTTTATAATACTTTTACGTTGTTATAGCTATTTATCAATATTATTTCAAACTAAACTTATACATTTAATTTCACTTTATTTTAAATTGAAACGTTAAAATTATTATAAATAAACAAAATTTAATACATTTACATGATGGCAAAGTTGTTATTTAACCCTTATTATAGTTATATATAGTAAATGAATATCTTTTTTGTAATATTCGTTAAAATTTTCATAATTTTGTATTTTATTAGAAATGATTTCAGTTTCCTTGGAAACAAATAACTTTCATTTCATTTCCATGGAAACGTTATATTTGTTTAAAATACTTGCATATCATGAAATAAACAGTTCTTCTAGTCCATTTATACCCATAAATATTAAATAAACTATTTTGGAATCATGGTTATATGTTTCTGAGTTTATTTTTTTATAAATGTAAAGAATATATTTTAATATTATTTTTACTTAAGTGATTTTATAATAATTTTACGTTGTTTTAGCTAATTATCAATATTATTTCAATTTAAAATTTTACATTTAATTTCACTTTATTTTCCATTGAAACTTTTAAATTATTGCAAATAAACAAAATTTAATACATTTACATGATAGCAAAGATGTTATTTAACCCTTATTATAGTTATATTTAGTAAATTAATATCTTTTTTGTTAATATTCATTAAAATTTTCAAAATTTTGTATTTTATTAGGAATGATTTTAGTTTCCTTGGAAACAAATAATTTTTATTTAATTTCCATGCAAACGTAATATTTGTTTGAAATACTTGCATATCATGAAATGAACAGTTCTTCTAGTCCATTTATACCCATAAATATTAAATAAACTATTTTGGAATCATGGTTATATGTTTCTGAGTTTATTTTTTTATAAATGTAAAGAATATATTTTAATATTATGGTTACTTAAGTGATTTTATAATAATTTTTCTTTGTTTTAGCTAATTATCAATATTATTTCAAATTAAACTTATACATTTAATTTCACTTTATTTTCCATTGAAGTTTTTAATTTATTGCAAATAAACAAAATTCAATACATTTACATGATGGCAAAGATGTTATTTAACCCTTATTATAACCTATTTTGGAATCATGGTTATATGTTTCTGAGTTAATTTTTTTATAAATGTAAAGAATATAGTTTAATGTTATGGTTATTTAAGTGATTTTATAATACTTTTACGCTGTTATAGCTATTTATCAATATTATTTCAAATTAAACTTATACATTTAATTTCACTTTATTTTTAATTGAAACGTTAAAATTATTATAAATAAACAAAATTCAATACATTTACATGATGGCTAAATTGTTATTTAACCCTTATTATAGTTATATATAGTAAATTAATATCTTTTTTGTAAATATTCGTTAAAATTTTCATAATTTTGTATTTTATTAGAAATGATTTCAGTTTCCTTGGAAACAAATAACTTTCATTTAATTTCCCTGGAAACGTAATATTTGTTTAAAATACTTGCATATCATGAAATAAACATTTCTTCTAGGCCATTTATACCCATAAATATTTAATAAACTATTTTGGAATCATGGTTATATGTTTCTGAGTTTATTTTTTATAAATGTAAAGAATATATTTTAATATTATGGTTATTTAAGTGATTTTATAATAATTTTACGTTGTTTTAGCTAATTATCAATATTATTTCACATTAAAATTATACATTTAATTTCACTTTATTTTCCATTGAAACTTTTAAATTATTGCAAATAAACAAAATTTAATACATTTACATGATGGCAAAGATGTCATTTAACCCTTATTATAGTTATATATAGTAAATGAATATCTTTTTTGTTAATATTCGTTAAAATTTTCATAATTTTGTATTTTATTAGAAATTATTTCAGTTTCCTTGGAAACAAATAACTTTCATTTAATTTCCATGGAAACGTAATATTTGTTTAAAATACTTGCATATCATGAAATAAACAGTTCTTCTAGTCCATTTATACCCATAAATATTAAATAAACTATTTTGGAATCATGGTTATATGTTTCTGAGTTAATTTTTTTATAAATGTAAGGAATATAGTTTAATGTTATGGTTATTTAAGTGATTTTATAATACTTATACGTTGTTATAGCTATTTATCAATATTATTTCAAATTAAACTTATACATTTAATTTCACTTTATTTTTAATTGAAACGTTAAAATTATTATAAATAAACAAAATTCAATACATTTACATGATGGCTAAATTGTTATTTAACCCTTATTATAGTTATATATAGTAAATTGATATCTTTTTTGTTAATATTCGTTAAAATTTTCATAATTTTGTATTTTATTAGAAATGATTTCAGTTTCCTTGGAAACAAATAACTTTCATTTAATTTCCCTGGAAACGTAATATTTGTTTAAAATACTTGCATATCATTAAATAAACATTTCTTCTAGGCTATTTATACCCATAAATATTTAATAAACTATTTTGGAATCATGGTTATATGTTTCTGAGTTTATTTGTTTATAAATGTAAAGAATATATTTTAATATTATGGTTACTTAAGTGATTTTATAATAATTTTACGTTGTTTAGCTAATTATCAATATTATTTAAAATTAAACTTATAGATTTAATTTCACTTTATTTTCCATTGAAACTTTTAAATTATTGCAAATAAACAAAATTTAATACATTTACATGATGGCAAAGATGTTATTTAACCCTTATTATAGTTATATTTAGTAAATTAATATCTTTTTTGTTAATATTCGTTAAAATTTTCATAATTTTGTATTTTATTAGAAATGATTTCAGTTTCTTTGGAAACAAATAATTTTTATTTAATTTCCATGCAAACGTAATATTTGTTTGAAATACTTGCATATCATGAATTGAACAGTTCTTCTAGTCCATTTATACCCATAAATATTAAATAAACTATTTTGGAATCATGGTTATATGTTTCTGAGTTTATTTTTTTATAAATGTAAAGAATATATTTTAATATTATGGTTACTTAAGTGATTTTATAATAATTTTTCTTTGTTTTAGCTAATTATCAATATTATTTCAAATTAAACTTATACATTTAATTTCACTTTATTTTCCATTGAAGTTTTTAATTTATTGCAAATAAACAAAATTCAATACATTTACATGATGGCAAAGATGTTATTTAACCCTTATTATAACCTATTTTGGAATCATGGTTATATGTTTCTGAGTTAATTTTTTTCTAAATGTAAAGAATATAGTTTAATGTTATGGTTATTTAAGTGATTTTATAATACTTTTACGCTGTTATAGCTATTTATCAATATTATTTCAAATTAAACTTATACATTTAATTTCACTTTATTTTTAATTGAAACGTTAAAATTATTATAAATAAACAAAATTCAATACATTTACATGATGGCAAAATTGTTATTTAACCCTTATTATAGTTATATATAGTAAATTGATATCTTTTTTGTTAATATTCGTTAAAATTTTCATAATTTTGTATTTTATTAGAAATGATTTCAGTTTCCTTGGAAACAAATAACTTTCATTTAATTTCCCTGGAAACGTAATATTTGTTTAAAATACTTGCATATCATGAAATAAACATTTCTTCTAGGCCATTTATACCCATAAATATTTAATAAACTATTTTGGAATCATGGTTATATGTTTCTGAGTTTATTTTTTATAAATGTAAAGAATATATTTTAATATTATGGTTATTTAAGTGATTTTATAATAATTTTACGTTGTTTTAGCTAATTATCAATATTATTTCACATTAAAATTATACATTTAATTTCACTTTATTTTCCATTGAAACTTTTAAATTATTGCAAATAAACAAAATTCAATACATTTACATGATGGCAAAGATGTCATTTAACCCTTATTATAGTTATATATAGTAAATGAATATCTTTTTTGTTAATATTCGTTAAAATTTTCATAATTTTGTATTTTATTAGAAATTATTTCAGTTTCCTTGGAAACAAATAACTTTCATTTAATTTCCATGGAAACGTAATATTAGTTTAAAATACTTGCATATCATGAAATAAACAGTTCTTCTAGTCCATTTATACCCATAAATATTAAATAAACTATTTTGGAATCATGGTTATATGTTTCTGAGTTAATTTTTTTATAAATGTAAAGAATATAGTTTAATGTTATGGTTATTTAAGTGATTTTATAATACTTTTACGTTGTTATAGCTATTTATCAATATTATTTCAAATTAAACTTATACATTTAATTTCACTTTATTTTTAATTGAAACGTTAAAATTATTATAAATAAACAAAATTCAATACATTTACATGATGGCAAAGTTGTTATTTAACCCTTATTATAGTTATATATAGTAAATGAATATCTTTTTTGTTAATATTCGTTAAAATTTTCATACTTTTGTATTTTATTATGAATGATTTCAGTTTCCTTGGAAAAAAATAACTTTCATTTCATTTCCATGGAAACGTTATATTTGTTTAAAATACTTGCATATCATGAAATAAACAGTTCTTCTAGGCCATTTATACCCATAAATATTAAATAAACTCGTTTGGAATCATGGTTATATGTTTCTGAGTTTATTTGTTTATAAATGTAAAGAATATATTTTAATATTATGGTTACTTAAGTGATTTTATAATAATTTTACGTTGTTTAGCTAATTATCAATATTATTTAAAATTAAACTTATAGATTTAATTTCACTTTATTTTCCATTGAAACTTTTAAATTATTGCAAATAAACAAAATTTAATACATTTACATGATGGCAAAGATGTTATTTAACCCTTATTATAGTTATATTTAGTAAATTAATATCTTTTTTGTTAATATTCGTTAAAATTTTCATAATTTTGTATTTTATTAGAAATGATTTCAGTTTCCTTGGAAACAAATAATTTTTATTTAATTTCCATGCAAACGTAATATTTGTTTGAAATACTTGCATATCATGAATTGAACAGTTCTTCTAGTCCATTTATACCCATAAATATTAAATAAACTATTTTGGAATCATGGTTATATGTTTCTGAGTTTATTTTTTTATAAATGTAAAGAATATATTTTAATATTATGGTTACTTAAGTGATTTTAAAATAATTTTTCGTTGTTTTAGCTAATTATCAATATTATTTCAAATTAAAATTATACATTTAATTTCACTTTATTTTCCATTGAAACTTTTAAATTATTGCAAATAAACAAAATTCAATACATTTACATGATGGCAAAGATGTCATTTAACCCTTATTATAGTTATATATAGTAAATGAATATCTTTTTTGTTAATATTCGTAAAAACTTTCATAATTTTGTATTTTATTAGAAATGATTTCAGTTTCCTTGGAAACAAATAACTTTCATTTAATTTCCATGGAAACGTAATATTTGTTTAAAATACTTGAATATCATGAAATAAACAGTTCTTCTAGTCCATTTATACCTATAAATATTAAATAAACTATTTTGGAATCATGGTTATATGTTTCTGAGTTTATTTGTTTATAAATGTAAAGAATATATTTTAATATTATGGTTATTTAAGTGATTTTATAATAATTTTACGTTGTTTTAGCTAATTATCAATATTATTTCAAATTAAACTTATACATTTAATTTCACTTTATTTTTAATTGAAACGTTAAAATTATTGAAAATAAACAAAATTCAATACATTTACATGATGGCAAAGTTGTTATTTAACCCTTATTATAGTTATATATAGTAAATTGATATCTTTTTTGTTAATATTTGTTAAAATTTTCATAATTTTGTATTTTATTAGAAATTATTTCAGTTTCCTTGGAAACAATGCAAACGTACGGTAATATTTGTAAAAAATACTTGCATATCATGAATTAAACAGTTCTTCTAGTCCATTTATACTAATAAATATTAAATAAACTATTTTGGAATCATGGTTAAATGTTCCTAAGTTTATTTTTTTATAAATGTAAAGAGTATATTTTAATATTATGGTTATTTAAGTGATTTTATAATAATTTTACCTTGTTTTAGCTAATTATCAATATTATTTCAAATTAAACTTATACATTTAATTTCACTTTATTTTTAATTGAAACGCTAAAATTATTGTAAATAAACAAAATTCAATACATTTACATGATGGAAAAGTTGTTATTTAACCCTTATTATAGTTATATATAGTAAATGAATATCTTTTTTGTTAATATTCGTTAAAATTTTCATACTTTTGTATTTTATTATGAATGATTTCAGTTTCCTTGGAAAAAAATAACTTTCATTTCATTTCCATGGAAACGTTATATTTGTTTAAAATACTTGCATATCATGAAATAAACAGTTCTTCTAGGCCATTTATACCCATAAATATTAAATAAACTCGTTTGGAATCATGGTTATATGTTTCTGAGTTTATTTGTTTATAAATGTAAAGAATATATTTTAATATTATGGTTACTTAAGTGATTTTATAATAATTTTACGTTGTTTAGCTAATTATCAATATTATTTAAAATTAAACTTATAGATTTAATTTCACTTTATTTTCCATTGAAACTTTTAAATTATTGCAAATAAACAAAATTTAATACATTTACATGATGGCAAAGATGTTATTTAACCCTTATTATAGTTATATTTAGTAAATTAATATCTTTTTTGTTAATATTCGTTAAAATTTTCATAATTTTGTATTTTATTAGAAATGATTTCAGTTTCCTTGGAAACAAATAATTTTTATTTAATTTCCATGCAAACGTAATATTTGTTTGAAATACTTGCATATCATGAATTGAACAGTTCTTCTAGTCCATTTATACCCATAAATATTAAATAAACTATTTTGGAATCATGGTTATATGTTTCTGAGTTTATTTTTTTATAAATGTAAAGAATATATTTTAATATTATGGTTACTTAAGTGATTTTAAAATAATTTTTCGTTGTTTTAGCTAATTATCAATATTATTTCAAATTAAAATTATACATTTAATTTCACTTTATTTTCCATTGAAACTTTTAAATTATTGCAAATAAACAAAATTCAATACATTTACATGATGGCAAAGATGTCATTTAACCCTTATTATAGTTATATATAGTAAATGAATATCTTTTTTGTTAATATTCGTAAAAACTTTCATAATTTTGTATTTTATTAGAAATGATTTCAGTTTCCTTGGAAACAAATAACTTTCATTTAATTTCCATGGAAACGTAATATTTGTTTAAAATACTTGAATATCATGAAATAAACAGTTCTTCTAGTCCATTTATACCTATAAATATTAAATAAACTATTTTGGAATCATGGTTATATGTTTCTGAGTTTATTTGTTTATAAATGTAAAGAATATATTTTAATATTATGGTTATTTAAGTGATTTTATAATAATTTTACGTTGTTTTAGCTAATTATCAATATTATTTCAAATTAAACTTATACATTTAATTTCACTTTATTTTTAATTGAAACGTTAAAATTATTGAAAATAAACAAAATTCAATACATTTACATGATGGCAAAGTTGTTATTTAACCCTTATTATAGTTATATATAGTAAATTGATATCTTTTTTGTTAATATTTGTTAAAATTTTCATAATTTTGTATTTTATTAGAAATTATTTCAGTTTCCTTGGAAACAATGCAAACGTACGGTAATATTTGTAAAAAATACTTGCATATCATGAATTAAACAGTTCTTCTAGTCCATTTATACTAATAAATATTAAATAAACTATTTTGGAATCATGGTTAAATGTTCCTAAGTTTATTTTTTTATAAATGTAAAGAGTATATTTTAATATTATGGTTATTTAAGTGATTTTATAATAATTTTACCTTGTTTTAGCTAATTATCAATATTATTTCAAATTAAACTTATACATTTAATTTCACTTTATTTTTAATTGAAACGCTAAAATTATTGTAAATAAACAAAATTCAATACATTTACATGATGGAAAAGTTGTTATTTAACCCTTATTATAGTTATATATAGTAAATTGATATCTTTTTTGTTAATATTTGTTAAAATTTTCATAATTTTGTATTTTATTAGAAATTATTTCAGTTTCCTTGGAAACAAATAACTTTTATTTAATTTTAATGCAAACGTAATATTTGTAAAAAATACTTGCATATCATGAATTAAACAGTTCTTCTAGTCCATTTATACTAATAAATATTAAATAAACTATTTTGGAATCATGGTTATATATTTCTGAATTTATTTTTTTATAAATGTAAAGAATATATTTTAATATTATGGTTATTTAAGTGATTTTATGATAATTTTACGTTGTTTTAGCTAATTTTCAATATTATTTCAATTTAAAATTATACATTTAATTTCACTTAAATTTCAATTGAAACTTTTAAATTATTGCAAATAAACGAAATTTAATACATTTACATGATGGCAAAGATGTCATTTAACCCTTATTATAGTTATATATAGTAAATGAATATCTTTTTTGTTAATATTCGTTAAAATTTTCATAGTTATTTTGTATTTTATTAGAAATTATTTCAGTTTCCTTGGAAACAAATAACTTTCATTTAATTTCCATGGAAACGTAATATTAGTTTAAAATACTTGCATATCATGAAATAAACAGTTCTTCTAGTCAATTTATACCCATAAATATTAAATAAACTATTTTGGAATCATGGTTATATGTTTCTGAGTTTATTTTTTTATAAATGTAAAGAATATATTTTAATATTATGGTTATTTAAGTGATTTTATAATAATTTTACGTTGTTTTAGCTAAATTTCAATTTAAAATTTTACATTTAATTTCACTTTATTTTCCATTGAAACTTTTAAATTATTGCAAATAAACGAAATTCAATACATTTACATGATGGCAAAGATGTTATTTAGCCCTTATTATAGTTATATATAGTAAATGAATATCTCTTTTGTTAAAATTCGTTAAAATTTTCATAATTTTTTTGTATTTTATTTGAAATGATTTCAGTTTCCTTGGAAACAAATAACGTTCATTTAATTTCCATGGAAACATAATATTTGCTTAAAATACTTGCATATCATGAAATAAACAGTTCTTCTAGTCCATTTATACCCATAAATATTAAATCAACTATTTTGGAATCATGGTTATATGTTTCTGGGTTTATTTGTTTATAAATGTAAAAAATATATTTTAATATTATGGTTACTTAAGTGATTTTATAATACTTTTACGTTGTTATAGCTAAAAAACAAAATTCAAAAAGAAAAACTAAAAATAAACAAAATTCAATACATTTACATGATGGCAAAGTTGTTATTTAACCATTATTATAGTTATATATAGTAAATGAATATCTTTTTTGTTAATATTCGTTAAAATTTTCATAATTATTTTGTATTTTATTAGAAATTATTTCAGTTTCCTTGGAAACAAATAACTTTTATTTAATTTCCATGCAAACGTAATATTTGTTTAAAATACTTGCATATCATGAAATAAACAGTTCTTCTAGGCCATTTATACCCATAAATATTAAATAAACTATTTTGGAATCATGGTTATATGTATCTGAGTTTATTTGTTTATAAATGTAAAGAATATATTTTAATATTATGGTTATTTAAGTGATTTTATAATAATTTTACGTTGTTAATTTTTATTTAATTTTAATGCAAACGTAATATTTGTAAAAAATACTTGCATATCATGAATTAAACAGTTCTTCTAGTCCATTTATACTAATAAATATTAAATAAACTATTTTGGAATCATAGTTATATATTTCTGAATTTATTTTTTATAAATGTAAAGAATATATTTTAATATTATGGTTATTTAAGTGATTTTATGATAATTTTACGTTGTTTTAGCTAATTTTCAATATTATTTCAATTTAAAATTATACATTTAATTTCACTTAAATTTCCATTGAAACTTTTAAATTATTGCAAATAAACAAAATTCAATACATTTACATGATGGCAAAGATGTTATTTAGCCCTTATTATAGTTATATATAGTAAATGAATATCTTTTTTGTTAAAATTCGTTAGAATTTTCATAATTTTTTTGTATTTTATTTGAAATGATTTCAGTTTCCTTGGAAACAAATAACGTTTATTTAATTTCCATGGAAACATAATATTTGTTTAAAATACTTGCATATCATGAAATAAACAGTTCTTCTAGTCCATGTATACCCATAAATATTAAATCAACTATTTTGGAATCATGGTTATATGTTTCTGGGTTTATTTGTTTATAAATGTAAAAAATATATTTTAATATTATGGTTACTTAAGTGATTTTATAATACTTTTACGTTGTTATAGCTAAAAAACAAAATTCAAAAAGAAAAACTAAAAATAAACAAAATTCAATACATTTACATGATGGCAAAGTTGTTATTTAACCATTATTATAGTTATATATAGTAAATGAATATCTTTTTTGTTAATATTCGTTAATCATAATTATTTTGTATTTTATTAGAAATTATTTCAGTTTCCTTGGAAACAAATAACTTTTATTTAATTTCCATGCAAACGTAATATTTGTTTAAAATACTTGCATATCATGAAATAAACAGTTCTTCTAGGCCATTTATACCCATAAATATTAAATAAACTATTTTGGAATCATGGTTATATGTATCTGAGTTTATTTGTTTATAAATGTAAAGAATATATTTTAATATTATGGTTATTTAAGTGATTTTATAATAATTTTACGTTGTTTTAGCTAATTATCAATATTATTTCAATTTAAAATTTTACATTTAATTTCACTTTATTTTCCATTGAAACTTTTAAATTATTGCAAATAAACAAAATTCAATACATTTACATGATGGCAAAGATGTTATTTAGCCCTTTTTTATAGTTATATATAGTAAATGAATATCTTTTTTGTTAATATTCGTTAAAATTGTCATAATTTTGTATTTTATTAGAAATGATTTCAGTTTCCTTGGAAACAAATAACTTTCATTTAATTTCCCTGGAAACGTAATATTTGTTTAAAATACTTTCATATCATGAAATAAACAGTTCTTCTAGGCCATTTATACCCATAAATATTAAATAAACTATTTTGGATCATGGTTATATGTTTCTGAGTTTATTTGTTTATAAATTTAATGAATATCATTTAATATTATGGTAACTTAAGTGATTTTATAATAATTTTACGTTGTTTTAGCTAATTATCAATATTATTTCAAATTAAACTTATACATTTAATTTCACTTGATTTTAAATTGAAACTTTTAATTTATTGCAAATAAACAAAATTCAATACATTTACATGATGGCAAGATGTTATTTAACCCTTATTATAGTTATATGTAGTAAATGAATATCTTTTTTGTTAATATTCGTTTAAATTTTCATAATTTTGTATTTTATTAGAAATTATTTCAGTTTCCTTTGAAACAAATAACTTTCATTTAAATTCCATGGAAACGTAATATTTGTTTAAAATAATTGCATATCATGAAATAAACAGTTCTTCTGGCCATTTATACCTATAAATATTAATTAAACTTTTTTGGAATTATGGTTACCGTATATGTTTCTGAGTTAATTTGTTTATAAATGTAAAGAATATCATTTAATATTATGGTTACTTAAGTGATTTTATAATAACTACGTTGTTTTAGCTAATTATCAATATTATTTCAAATTAAAATCATACATTTAATTTCACTTTATTTTCCATTGAAACTTTTAAATTATTGCAAATAAACAAAATTCAATACATTTACATGATGGCAAAGATGTCTTTTGACGCTTAATATAGTTAGTTATATATAGTAAATGAATATCTTTTTTTTGTTAATATTCGTTAAAATTTTCAAAATTAATTTTGTATTTTATTAGAATTTTTTTCAGTTTCTTTGGAAACAAATAACTTTTATTTAATTTCCATGCAAACGTAATATTTGTTTAAAATACTTGCATATCATGAAATAAACAGTTCTTCTAGGCCATTTATACCCATAAATATTAAATAAACAGTTTTGGAATCATAGTTATATGTTTCTGAGTTAATTTGTTTATAAATGTAAAGAATATCATTTAATATTATGGTTACTTAAGTGATTTTATAATAATTTTACGTTGTTTTAGCTAAATATCAATATTATTTCACATTAAAATTATACATTTAATTTCATTTTATTTTCCATTGAAACGTTAAAATTATTGTAAATAAACAAAATTCAATACATTTACATGATGGTAAGGTTGTAATTTAACCCTTATTATTATTATATATAGTAAATGAATATCTTTTTTGTTATTATTCGTTAAAATTTTCATTATTTTGTATTTTATTAGAAATGATTTCAGTTTCTTTGCAAACAAATAACTTTTATTTAATTTCCATGCAAACGTAATATTTGTTTAAAATACTTGCATATCATGAAATAAACAGTTCTTCTAGGCCATTTATACCCATAAATATTAAATAAACTATTTTGGAATTGTGGTTAGTATTTGAGTTTATTTGTTTATAAAAGTAAAAAATATATTTTAATATTATGGTTATTTAAGTGATTTTATAATAATTTTACGTTGTTATAGCTAATTATCAATATTATTTCAAATTAAACTTATACATTTAATTTCACTTTATTATTAATTGAAACGTTAAAATTATTGTAAATAAACAAAATTCAATACATTTACATGATGGCAAAGTTGTAATTTAACCCTTATTATTATTAAATATAGTAAATGAATATCTTTTTTGTTATTATTCGTTAAAATTTTCATTATTTTGTATTTTATTAGAAATGATTTCAGTTTCTTTGGAAACAAATAACTTTCATTTCATTTCCATGGAAGTGTAATATTTGTTTAAAATAATTGCATATCATGAAATAAACAGTTCTTCTAGGCCATTTATACTCATAAATATTAAATAAACAGTTTTGGAATCATGGTTATATGTTTCTGAGTTAATTTGTTTATAAATGTAAAGAATATCATTTAATATTTTGGTTACTTAAGTGATTTTATAATAATTTTACGTTGTTTTCGCTAATTATCAATATTATTTCACATTAAAATTATACATTTAATTTCACTTTATTTTCCATTGAAACTTTTAAATTATTGCAAATAAACAAAATTTAATACATTTACATGATGGCAAAGATGTCATTTAACCATTATTATAGTTATATATAGTAAATGAATATCTTTTTTGTTAATATTCGTAAAAATTTTCATAATTTTGTATTTTATTAGAAATTATTTCAGTTTCCTTGGAAACAAATAACTTTCATTTAATTTCCATGGAAACGTAATATTTGTTTAAAATACTTGAATATCATGAAATAAACAGTTATTCTAGTCCATTTATACTAATAAATATTAAATAAACTATTTTGGAATCATGGTTATATGTTTCTGAATTTATTTTTTTATAAATATAAAGAATATATTTTAATATTATGGTTATTTAAGTGATTTTATAATAATTTTACGTTGTTTTAGCTAATTTTCAATATTATTTTAATTTAAAATTATACATTTAATTTCACTTTATTTTCAATTGAAACTTTTTAATTATTGCAAATAAACAAAATTCAATACATTAACATGATGGCAAAGATGTTATTTAACCCTTATTATAGTTATATATAGTAAATAAATATCTTTTTTTGTTAATATTTGTTAAAATTTTAATTATTTTGTATTTTATTAAAAGATTTTTCAGTTTCCTTGGAAACAAATAACTTTCATTTAATTTCCATGGAAACGTAATATTTGTTTAAAATACTTGCATATCATGAAATAAACAGTTCTTGTAGTCCATTTATACCCATAAATATTAAATAAACAGTTTTGGAATCATGGTTATATGTTACTGAGTTTATTTGGTTATAGATGTAAAGAATATATTCTAATATTATGGTTACTTAAGTGATTAAGTGATTTTATAATAATTTTACGTTGTTTTAGTCAATTATCAATATTATTTCAAATTAAACTTATACATTTAATTTCATTTTATTTTCCATTGAAACTTTTAAAGTATTGTAAATAAACAAAATTCAATACATTTACATGATGGCAAAGATGTTATTTAACCCTTATTATAGTTAAATATAGTAAATGAATATCTTTTTTGTTAATATTCGATCAAATTTTCATAATTTTGTATTTTTTAGAAATTATTTCAGTTTCCTTGGAAACAATGCAAACGTACGGTAATATTTGTAAAAAATACTTGCATATCATGAATTAAACAGTTCTTCTAGTCCATTTATACTAATAAATATTAAATAAACTATTTTGGAATCATGGTTATATGTTTCTAAGTTTATTTTTTTATAAATGTAAAGAGTATATTTTAATATTATGGTTATTTAAGTGATTTTATAATAATTTTACGTTGTTTTAGCTAATTATCAATATTATTTCAAATAAAACTTATACATTTAATTTCACTTTATTTTTAATTGAAACGCTAAAATTATTGTAAATAAACAAAATTCAATACATTTACAATGGCAAAGTTGTTATTTAACCCTTATTATAGTTATATATAGTAAATTGATATCTTTTTTGTTAATATTTGTTAAGTAGTATAGATATGTTGCTCCGGGGTCATGAGGGGGTACGAGGGGCACGAATTTCCTAACAGTCCTGCAGGCCCATTTTTAACCGGGTTTCTGTGATTTTTGCCTACTTTTTGGCAATTTTACAGCACTTTTCAGGAATTCCGAGGCATAAAAACCTGATGGAGGAGGGTGACTGTGCCATGAGGGGTTACGAATTTCCTAACAGTCCTAGTCCTGCAGGCCCATTTTTAACCGGGTTTCTGTGATTTTTTCCTACTTTTTGGCAATTTTACAGCACTTTTCAGGAATTCCGAGGCATAAAAACCTGATAGAGGAGGGTGACTGCGCCATGAGATGGTACGAATTTCCTAACAGTCCTACGTAAGGACTAGTCCCGTGTAAGGACTATTGTATTTAGATAGTCCCGCGCAAGGACTAGTCCCGCTTGCTATTGTATTTAAATGGTCCTACACAAGGACTAGTCCCGCCTGCTATCGTATTTAGATGGTCCTGTGTGAGGACTAGTCCCGCGTGGGGAATATTATATTCAGATGGTCCCGCATGAGGACTAGTCCTGTGCAAAGACTGTTGAATTTAAATAGTCCGTCGTGGGGATTGTTGTATTTTAATGGTCCAGGGACTATTGTATTTTAATGGTCCAGGGACTATTGTATTTAAATGGTCCTGCAAAGCCCTAATACCTAGCAGCTAAGGCTTTGACCTGTGAATAGAGCCTATAAGCCACCAGCTTAGACCTAATGTGTTGGACCTAAGGTCTAAACCTAAGGCATTGCACCAGAGTAGAGAGCCCTAAAACGAAGCAGCTAAGGCTTTGACCTGTGAATAGGGCCTATTAGCTACCAGCTTAGACCTAATGTGTTGTACCTAAGTAAATAGTCCGTCGTGGGGATTGTTGTATTTTAATGGTCCGGGGACTATTGTATTTAAATGGTCCTGCAAAGCCCTAACACCTAGCAGCTAAGGCTTTGACCTGTGAATAGAGCCTATTAGCCACCAGCTTAGACCTAATGTGATGGACCTAAAGTCTAAACCTAAGGCATTACACCTGAGTAGAAAGCCCTATAACCTAGCAGCTAAGGCTTTGACCTGTGAATAGGGCCTATTAGCTACCAGCTTAGACCTAATGTGTTGCACCTAAGTAAATAGTCCGTCTGGGGATTGTTGTATTTTAATGGTCCGGGGACTATTGTATTTAAATGGTCCTGCAAAGCCCTAATACCTAGCAGCTAAGGCTTTGACCTGTGAATAGAGCCTATAAGCCACCAGCTTAGACCTAATGTGTTGGACCTAAGGTCTAAACCTAAGGCATTGCACCAGAGTAGAGAGCCCTATAACCTAGCAGCTAAGGCTTTGACCTGAGAATAGGGCCTATTAGCCACCTGCTTAGACCTAATGTGTTGCACCTAAGATTTAAACCTAAGGCCTTACACCTAAGTGTAAAGTCCTAAAACCTAGCAGCTAAGGCTTTGACCTGTGAATAGGGCTTATTAGCTACCAGCTTAGACATAATGTGTTGCACTTATGATCTAATTCCTTAGACCCAAGGCTTTAGACTTAAGCCCTAAAACCTAGCAAGTAAGATTTTGACCTATGAATAAAACCTATGAGGACTATTGTATTTAGATGGTCCTGCGTTAGGACTATTGAATTTGGATGGTCCAGTATGGGGACTATTTGTTTTGGATAGTCCAGTATGAGGACTATTGTATTTAGATAGTCCGGCATTGGGACTATTGTATGTGGATAGTCCGGCATGGGGACTATTGTATTTAGATAGTCCGGCGTGGGGACTATTGAATTTAGATGGTCCCGCATAAGGACTATTATTTAGAAGGTCCTGCGTGAGGACTATTGAATTTACATAGTCCGGCATGGGGACTATTGTATTTAGATAGTCCGGCGCGGGGACTATATCGAGCTATCATAGTTATCATAGCTATCAGATGGTCCCGCGTAAGGACTATTATTTAGATGGTCCTGCGTGAGGACTATTGTATTTAGATAGTCCGGTGTGGGGACTATTGTATTTGGATAGTCCGGTGTGGGGACTATTGAATTTGAGATAGTCCTGCATGAGGACTATTGAATTTAGATAGCCCGGTGTGGGGACTATTGTATTTGGATAGTCCGGTGTGGGGACTATTGAATTTGAGATAGTCCTGCATGAGGACTATTGAGTTTTAGATGGTCCTGCGTGAGGACTATTGAATTTAGACAGTCCGGCATGGGGACTATTGTATTTAAATAGTCCGGCGTGAGGACTACTGCATTTAAATAGTCCGGCGTGAGGACTATTGCATTTTAGATAGTCCGGCATGAGGACTATTACATTTTAGATAGTCCGGCGTGAGGACTATTGCATATTAGATGGTCCGGTGTGGGGGCTATTGAATTTGAGATAGTCCTGCATGAGGACTATTGAATTTTAGATAGTCCGACATGGGGACTATTGTATTTAGATAGTCCGGCATGGGGACTATTGTATTTAGATAGTCCGGTGTGGGGACTATTGTATTTGGATAGTCCGGCGTGGGGACTATTGTATTTAAATGGTCCTGCAAAGCCCAAAAACCTAGCAGCTAAGGATTTCGCCTGTGAATAAGAGGTATTAGCCAACAGCCCAAACCTAATGCGTTGGGACTAACATGTAAACAAAGGACTTGCGCGTGAGTCCAAAGCCCTAAAACCTAGCAGCTAAGGATTTGACCTGTGAATAGGGCCTATTAGCCAACAGCCTACACCTAATGTGTTGGCACTAAGATGAAAACCTAAGGCCTTGCACCTGAGTCCAAAGCCCTAAAACCTAGCAGCTAAGGATTTGACCTGTGAATAGGGCCTATTAGCCAACAGCCTAAACCGAATGTGTTGGACCTTTGATCTAAACTAAGGCCTTACACCCGAGTCCAAAGCCCTAAAACCTAGCAGCTAAGGATTTGACATGTGAATAGGGCCTATTAGCCAACAGCCTGAACCTAATGTGTTGGGACTAAGATGTAAACCTAAGGCCTTGCAACTGAGTCCAAAGCCCTAAAATCTAGCAGCTAACGATTCGACCTGTGAATAGGGCCTATTAGCCAACAGCCTAGACCTAATGTGTTGGACCTTTGATCTAAACCTAAGGCCTTACACCCGAGTCCAAAGCCCTAAAACCTAGCAGCTAAGGATTTGGCCTGTGAATAGGGCCTATTAGCCAACATCCTAAACCTAATGTGTTGGACCTATGATCCAATCCTAAGGCCTTACACCCATGCCCAAAGCCCTAAAACCTAGCAGCTAAGGATTTGGCCTTTGAATAGGGCGTATTAGCCAACAGCCTAAACCTAATGTGTTGGGACTAACATGTAAACATAAGGCCTTGCACCTGAGTTCAAAGCCCTAAAACCTAGCAGCTAAGGATTTGACCTGTGAATAGGGCCTATTTGCCAACAGCCTACACCTAATGTGTTGGCACTAAGATGTAAACCTAAGGCCTTGCACCTGAGTTCAAAGCCCTAAAACCTAGCAGCTAAGGATTTGACCTGTGAATAGGGCTTATTAGCCAACAGCCTAGACCTAATGTGTTGGACCTTTGACCTAAACCTAAGGACTTACACCCGAGTCCAAAGCCCTAAAACCTAGCAGCTAAGGATTTGACCTGTGAATAGGGCCTATTAGCCAACAGCCTAAACCTAATGTGTTGGACCTATGATCTAAACCTAAGGCCTTACACCCGAGTCCAAAGCCCTACAACCTAGCAGCTAAGGATTTGACCTGTGAATAGGGCCTATTTGCCAACAGCCTACACCTAATGTGTTGGCACTAAGATGTAAACCTAAGGCCTTGCACCTGAGTCCAAAGCCCTAAAACCTAGCTGCTAAGGCTTTGACTTGTGTAAAGGACCAGGAGGCCTTAGACTTAAGACCTAAGACCTAGCAGCTGAGGCTGTGACCTATGAGCCATTAGCCTAGAACTAAAACCTGAATTAATTAGACCTAAGATCCAAACCTAAGGCCTTACATTGCACCTGAGTCCAAAGTCCACACGCCTTAGACTAGAATAATTCTTTAAACCTAAGATCTAATTCCTAAGACCCAAGGCTTTAGACTTAAGACCTAAAATCCTACAAGGGGCCGCGATTCATAGCCCTCCATGAATTGAGCAAACATTAGGCAACGAGGTCTATTTTCTTTGATTATGAAATCATGATAATCAACCTACACATGGTTCATGGACATGGACATGTTCAATGAAAAAGGACTCAGCCCCCGCGCACAAGCCTTGGCCCATGCGGGGACTTTCCAAGTAAATATGTTTTAATTTGTTTGCCTGTATTATGTATTATTATTGGAAATAAATGAATACTACTACTAAATAAATGATCAGAAATGGTTATCAGATTCAGATTGAAGTATTTGAAGACCAACCTCCATCCATCTTACCCAAGACCTAAGGCCCTACCGCATGGACTTGACGTAAGACCAAAGGCTATACACCGTGGTCTAGGCTTTAAGGTTCTTAGACCCAAGACCGAGGTTATAGAGTTAAGACCTGAAAACTTACAAGGGAGTCGCGATTCACGACCACCCTGAACGGAACACTGTGGTCTAGACCTAAGGCCTTACACCATGGTCTAGGCTTTTAAGCTATTAGACCCAAGACCTAAGGCTCTACACCATGGTCTAGACCCAAGATCTAAGGCCCGTGGTCTAGGCCTTTAGGTTTTTAAACCCAAGGCCCTACATCATGGTCTAGACCCTAAACATAAGGCCTGTGATCTAGGTCTTAGGCCCTAGGCATAAAGCCTTACACCATTGTCTAGACCCTAGACCTAAGGCCTGTGGACTAGACCTTTAGGTTCTTAGACCCATGCCCTAAGATCCGTGGTCTAGGCTTTTAGGTTCTTAGACCCAAGATACGGCCCTCGGACTAGGCATTTAGGTTCTTTGACCCAAGACCTAAGACCATGCACCGTGTTCTAATACTCGTTTTAAAGGCGGCCAGGCCACATGGGATAGACCAAACACCTAAGGGTATACACCATGGTCTGGGCTTTTAAGTTCTTAGACCCAAGACCTGAGGCCGTAGAGTTAAGACCTGAAAACTTACAAAGAGGGTCGCGATTCACGACCCCCCCCTGAAGAGACACTGTGGTCTAGACCTAAGACCTAAAGCCATACACCGTGGTCTAAGCTTTTATGTTCTTATACCCAAGACCTAAGAACCTACACCAGAGTCAAGGACCAAGGTCTAAGGTCTGTGGTCTAGACTTTTAGGTTCTTATACCCAAGGACTAAGGGCCAACACTAGGGCTTAGAACCAAGACCAAGGGTCCGTGGTCTAGACTTTTAGGTTCTTATACCCAAGGACTAAGGGCCAACACCAGGGCTTAGAACCAAGACCAAGGGTCCGTGGTCTAGACTTTTAGGTTCTAATTCCCAAGACCTAAGGCCCTACACCAGGGTCTAGAACCAAGACCAAAGGTCCGTGGTCTAGACTTTTAGGTTCTTAGACCCAAGACCAAAGGCCCTACACCAGGGTCTATAACCAAGACCTAAGTTCCGTGGTCTAGACTTTTAGGTTCTTATACCCAAGGACTAAGGCCCTACACCAGGGTTTAGAACCAACACCAAAGGATCGTGGTCTAGTATTTTAGGTTATTTTTCCCAAGGACTAAGGGCCAACATCAGGGTCTAGAACCAAGACCAAAGGTCTGTGGTCTAGGCTTTTAGGTTCTTATTCCCAAGACCTAGGGCCCTACACCAGGGTCTATGACCAACACCAAAGATACGTGGTCTAGACTTTTAGGTTCTTATACCCAAGACCTAAGGCCCTACACCACAGTCTAGGACCAAGACCAAAGATCCGTGGTCTAGGCTTTTAGGTTCTTATACCCAAGGACTAAGACCCTACACCAGGGTCTACAACGAAGACCAAAGGTCCGTGGTCTAGGCTTTTAGGTTCTTATACCCAAGACCTAAAGCCCTACACTAGGGTCTAGAACCAAGACTAAAGGTCCGTGGTCTAGGATTTTAGGTTCTTATTCCCAAGGACTAAGGGTCAACACCGGGGTCTAGAACCAAGACCAAAGGTCGGTGGTCTAGGCTTTTAGGTTCTTATACCCAATGACTAAGGTCCTACACCAGGGTCTAGATCCAAGACTTGAGGCCTGTGGACTAGGCCATTAGGTTCTTTGACTCAAGACCTAAGGACCCACACCATGGTCTAGACCCAAGCCCTAAGGTCATACACCATGATCTAAACCCTAAGACTAAAGGCCTTACACCATGGTCTAGTACTCGGCTTCAACCGTGTGCAGTTGTATTTGTTTCATCCATACCTAGAGGAAAGTCAGCCAACAAGTTCTTCGGCCCAAGACCTAAGACCCACCAGCATGGTCTAGATCCTCAAGCTCTGAGACCATACACCGTGGTTTAAGTCCTTAGACCCAATTTCAAATCCACCGTGGTTTAGATCCCCAAGACCTAAAGCTATACACCGTGTTCTAAGTTTTTAGACCCAAATTCCGCCATGGTCTGTATACCCAAGACCTAATGCCCTACACCATGGTCTAGTATTCGTCTTAAACCGTGCGCAATTAATTGTAGTTGTTTCGGCTATAGCTAGAGGAAACTCGGCCTTTAAGTCCTTAGACGTAAGACCTAATGCCATACACCGTGATCTAGACCTAAAACCTTATACCATACACCATGGCCTAGACCCAAGACCAAAGTCCCTACACCGTGGCCTAGTACTCTTCTTAAGCCGTTTGCAGTCATTACTGTATCGTCTATACCTTAGGGGAAATTGGCTATTTATGTTCTTAGACCTGAGACCTAAGCTTTTACACCATGGTCTAACACTTGTTTTAAGCCGTGTGCAGTTGTGGTTTTCATCCATAGCTAGAGGAAAGTCGGTCCTTAAGCTCTTAGACCCTAGACCTAATGCCCTACACCTTGGTCTAGACCCAATCCTTAACCCATTGGGGTCTAGTACTCGTCTTAATGTAGGGTTTTAACTTCTTAGACACAATACCTAAGACCCTACACCATAGTCTAGTACTCGTCTTAAAGTCGGTCTTTACGTTCTTAGACCCAAGGCCTAAGGCCATACACCGTGGTCCAGTACTTGTCTTAATCCGTGTGCAGTTATTACTGTTTCGTCTATACCTAGAGGTAAATCGGCCTTTTATGATCTTAGACCTGAGAACTAATTTTTACACCATGGTTTAATACTTGTCTTAAGCCGTGCGCAGTTGTGGTTGTTTCATGCATGGATAGAGGAAAGTCGGCCTTTAAGTTCTTAGACCCAAGACCTGAGGCCCTATACCACGGTCCAGACCCAAGACCTAAGGGCATACACCGTGGTCCAGTACTTGTCTTAATCTGTGTGCAGTTATTACTGTCTCGTCTATACCTAGAGGAAAATCGGCCATTTATGTTCTTAGACCTGAGAGCTAAGGTTCACATTCATCACCCGATTTAAAAAACGTTCGCAGACGTTAATTAAAAAAAACATCGTCTACACATCGATTTTCAAAAACGATGTGTACACGTTAATTTTTAAAAATATCGTCTACAAATCGATTTTCAAAAACGATGTGTACACGTTAATTTTAAAAAACATCGTTTACACATCGATTTTACCAAAAAGTTAAACCTAATACCTAAATCCCAAGCATTTAAGGCATTAGACCATGGATCTGTATGTATATGACCTTAAACATTTGACCTAAGATCTAAGACTTTAACATAAGACCTAAGCCCTAAGACCCTACCCCAAGGGCTAGTACTCGTCCTACACCGCGTGGGACCGTGTAAAATGACGTGCATAAAGCCAATCATATGTATTATTTGAAAGCACAGCGCACGTGAACGCCTGTGTTTGCTGTTGGGCGTTTTATGATTTGCGCTTTCGGGCGTTTTGCAAACTCGACCTGCATATTGTAAATTGATGTGTAGACGATGCCCTCTAATAATTAACGTCTGCGAACGTTTTTCAAAATCGATGTGTAGACGATGCCCTTTAATAAATAACGTCTGCGAACGTTTTTCGAAATCGATGTGCAGACGATACTTTTAATAAATAACGTCTGCAAACGTTTTTCAAAATCGATGCCCAGACGCTGTTTAAAATAATCGACGTCTATGATCGTTTTTTCAAATCGATGTGTAGACGATGTTTTTTAATAATTTACATCTGCGGTCATAATTTCCGCGTCGAGTTTGCAAAACGCCCGAAAGCGCAAATCATAAAACGCCCAACAGCAAACACAGGCGTTCACGTGCGCTGTGCTTTCAAATAATACATATGATTGGCTTTATGCACGTCATTTTACACGGTCCCACGCGGTGTAGGACGAGTACTAGCCCTTGGGGTAGGGTCTTAGGGCTTAGGTCTTATGTTAAAGTCTTAGATCTTAGGTCAAATGTTTAAGGTCATATACATACAGATCCATGGTCTAATGCCTTAAATGCTTGGGATTTAGGTATTAGGTTTAACTTGTTGGTAAAATCGATGTGTAAACGATGTTTTTTAAAATTAACGTGTACACATCGTTTTTGAAAATCGATTTGTAGACGATATTTTTAAAAATTAACGTGTACACATCGTTTTTGAAAATCGATGTGTAGACGATGTTTTTTTTAATTAACGTCTGCGAACGTTTTTTAAATCGGGTGATGAATGTGAACCTTAGCTCTCAGGTCTAAGAACATAAATGGCCGATTTTCCTCTAGGTATAGACGAGACAGTAATAACTGCACACAGATTAAGACAAGTACTGGACCACGGTGTATGCCCTTAGGTCTTGGGTCTGGACCGTGGTATAGGGCCTCAGGTCTTGGGTCTAAGAACTTAAAGGCCGACTTTCCTCTATCCATGCATGAAACAACCACAACTGCGCACGGCTTAAGACAAGTATTAAACCATGGTGTAAAAATTAGTTCTCAGGTCTAAGATCATAAAAGGCCGATTTACCTCTAGGTATAGACGAAACAGTAATAACTGCACACGGATTAAGACAAGTACTGGACCACGGTGTATGGCCTTAGGCCTTGGGTCTAAGAACGTAAAGACCGACTTTAAGACGAGTACTAGACTATGGTGTAGGGTCTTAGGTATTGTGTCTAAGAAGTTAAAACCCTACATTAAGACGAGTACTAGACCCCAATGGGTTAAGGATTGGGTCTAGACCAAGGTGTAGGGCATTAGGTCTAGGGTCTAAGAGCTTAAGGACCGACTTTCCTCTAGCTATGGATGAAAACCACAACTGCACACGGCTTAAAACAAGTGTTAGACCATGGTGTAAAAGCTTAGGTCTCAGGTCTAAGAACATAAATAGCCAATTTCCCCTAAGGTATAGACGATACAGTAATGACTGCAAACGGCTTAAGAAGAGTACTAGGCCACGGTGTAGGGACTTTGGTCTTGGGTCTAGGCCATGGTGTATGGTATAAGGTTTTAGGTCTAGATCACGGTGTATGGCATTAGGTCTTACGTCTAAGGACTTAAAGGCCGAGTTTCCTCTAGCTATAGCCGAAACAACTACAATTAATTGCGCACGGTTTAAGACGAATACTAGACCATGGTGTAGGGCATTAGGTCTTGGGTATACAGACCATGGCGGAATTTGGGTCTAAAAACTTAGAACACGGTGTATAGCTTTAGGTCTTGGGGATCTAAACCACGGTGGATTTGAAATTGGGTCTAAGGACTTAAGCCACGGTGTATGGTCTCAGAGCTTGAGGATCTAGACCATGCTGGTGGGTCTTAGGTCTTGGGCCGAAGAACTTGTAGGCTGACTTTCCTCTAGGTATGGATGAAACAAATACAACTGCACACGGTTGAAGCCGAGTACTAGACCATGGTGTAAGGCCTTTAGTCTTAGGGTTTAGATCATGGTGTATGACCTTAGGGCTTGGGTCTAGACCATGGTGTGGGTCCTTAGGTCTTGAGTCAAAGAACCTAATGGCCTAGTCCACAGGCCTCAAGTCTTGGATCTAGACCCTGGTGTAGGGCTTTAGGTCTTGGGTATAAGAACCTAAAAGCCTAGACCACCGACCATTGGTCTTGGTTCTAGACCCTGGTGTAGGACCTTAGTCATTGGGTATAAGAACCTAAAAGCCTAGACCACCGACCTTTGGTCTTGGTTCTAGACCCCGGTGTTGACCCTTAGTCCTTGGGAATAAGAACCTAAAATCCTAGACCACGGACCTTTAGTCTTGGTTCTAGACCCTAGTGTAGGGCTTTAGGTCTTGGGTATAAGAACCTAAAAGCCTAGACCACGGACCTTTGGTCTTCGTTGTAGACCCTGGTGTAGGGTCTTAGTCCTTGGGTATAAGAACCTAAAAGCCTAGACCACGGATCTTTGGTCTTGGTCCTAGACTGTGGTGTAGGGCCTTAGGTCTTGGGTATAAGAACCTAAAAGTCTAGACCACGTATCTTTGGTGTTGGTCATAGACCCTGGTGTGGGGCCCTAGGTCTTGGGAATAAGAACCTAAAAGCCTAGACCACAGACCTTTGGTCTTGGTTCTAGACCCTGATGTTGGCCCTTAGTCCTTGGGAAAAATAACCTAAAATACTAGACCACGATCCTTTGGTGTTGGTTCTAAACCCTGGTGTAGGGCCTTAGTCCTTGGGTATAAGAACCTAAAAGTCTAGACCATGGAACTTAGGTCTTGGTTATAGACCCTGGTGTAGGGCCTTTGGTCTTGGGTCTAAGAACCTAAAAGTCTAGACCACGGACCTTTGGTCTTGGTTCTAGACCCTGGTGTAGGGCCTTAGGTCTTGGGAATTAGAACCTAAAAGTCTAGACCACGGACCCTTGGTCTTGGTTCTAAGCCCTGGTGTTGGCCCTTAGTCCTTGGGTATAAGAACCTAAAAGTCTAGACCACGGACCCTTGGTCTTGGTTCTAAGCCCTAGTGTTGGCCCTTAGTCCTTGGGTATAAGAACCTAAAAGTCTAGACCACAGAACTTAGACCTTGGTCCTTGACTCTGGTGTAGGTTCTTAGGTCTTGGGTATAAGAACATAAAAGCTTAGACCACGGTGTATGGCTTTAGGTCTTAGGTCTAGACCACAGTGTCTCTTCAGGGGGGGGGGGTCGTGAATCGCGACCCTCTTTGTAAGTTTTCAGGTCTTAACTCTACGGCCTCAGGTCTTGTGTCTAAGAACTTAAAAGCCCAGACCATGGTGTATATCCTTAGGTGTTGGGTCTATCCCATGTGGCCTGGCCGCCTTTAAAACGAGTATTAGAACACGGTGCATGGTCTTAGGTCTTGGGTCAAAGAACCTAAATGCCTAGTCCGAGGGCCGTATCTTGGGTCTAAGAACCTAAAAGCCTAGACCACGGATCTTAGGGCATGGGTCTAAGAACCTAAAGGTCTAGTCCACAGGCCTTAGGTCTAGGGTCTAGACAATGGTGTAAGGCTTTATGCCTAGGGCCTAAGACCTAGATCACAGGCCTTATGTTTAGGGTCTAGACCATGATGTAGGGCCTTGGGTTTAAAAACCTAAAGGCCTAGACCACGGGCCTTAGATCTTGGGTCTAGACCATGGTGTAGAGCCTTAGGTCTTGGGTCTAATAGCTTAAAAGCCTAGACCATGGTGTAAGGCCTTAGGTCTAGACCACGGTGTTCCGTTCAGGGTGGTCGTGAATCGCGACTCCCTTGTAAGTTTTCAGGTCTTAACTCTATAACCTCGGTCTTGGGTCTAAGAACCTTAAAGCCTAGACCACGGTGTATAGCCTTTGGTCTTACGTCAAGTCCATGCGGTAGGGCCTTAGGTCTTGGGTAAGATGGATGGAGGTTGGTCTTCAAATACTTCAATCTGAATCTGATAACCATTTCTGATCATTTATTTAGTAGTAGTATTCATTTATTTCCAATAATAATACATAATACAGGCAAACAAATTAAAACATATTTACTTGGAAAGTCCCCGCATGGGCCAAGGCTTGTGCGCGGGGGCTGAGTCCTTTTTCATTGAACATGTCCATGTCCATGAACCATGTGTAGGTTGATTATCATGATTTCATAATCAAAGAAAATAGACCTCGTTGCCTAATGTTTGCTCAATTCATGGAGGGCTATGAATCGCGGCCCCTTGTAGGATTTTAGGTCTTAAGTCTAAAGCCTTGGGTCTTAGGAATTAGATCTTAGGTTTAAAGAATTATTCTAGTCTAAGGCGTGTGGACTTTGGACTCAGGTGCAATGTAAGGCCTTAGGTTTGGATCTTAGGTCTAATTAATTCAGGTTTTAGTTCTAGGCTAATGGCTCATAGGTCACAGCCTCAGCTGCTAGGTCTTAGGTCTTAAGTCTAAGGCCTCCTGGTCCTTTACACAAGTCAAAGCCTTAGCAGCTAGGTTTTAGGGCTTTGGACTCAGGTGCAAGGCCTTAGGTTTACATCTTAGTGCCAACACATTAGGTGTAGGCTGTTGGCAAATAGGCCCTATTCACAGGTCAAATCCTTAGCTGCTAGGTTGTAGGGCTTTGGACTCGGGTGTAAGGCCTTAGGTTTAGATCATAGGTCCAACACATTAGGTTTAGGCTGTTGGCTAATAGGCCCTATTCACAGGTCAAATCCTTAGCTGCTAGGTTTTAGGGCTTTGGACTCGGGTGTAAGGCCTTAGGTTTAGGTCAAAGGTCCAACACATTAGGTCTAGGCTGTTGGCTAATAAGCCCTATTCACAGGTCAAATCCTTAGCTGCTAGGTTTTAGGGCTTTGAACTCAGGTGCAAGGCCTTAGGTTTACATCTTAGTGCCAACACATTAGGTGTAGGCTGTTGGCAAATAGGCCCTATTCACAGGTCAAATCCTTAGCTGCTAGGTTTTAGGGCTTTGAACTCAGGTGCAAGGCTTATGTTTACATGTTAGTCCCAACACATTAGGTTTAGGCTGTTGGCTAATACGCCCTATTCACAGGCCAAATCCTTAGCTGCTAGGTTTTAGGGCTTTGGGCATGGGTGTAAGGTCTTAGGATTAGATCATAGGTCCAACACATTAGGTTTAGGATGTTGGCTAATAGGCCCTATTCACAGGCCAAATCCTTAGCTGCTAGGTTTTAGGGCTTTGGACTCGGGTGTAAGGCCTTAGGTTTAGATCAAAGGTCCAACACATTAGGTCTAGGCTGTTGGCTAATAGGCCCTATTCACAGGTCGAATCGTTAGCTGCTAGATTTTAGGGCTTTGGACTCAGTTGCAAGGCCTTAGGTTTACATCTTAGTCCCAACACATTAGGTTCAGGCTGTTGGCTAATAGGCCCTATTCACATGTCAAATCCTTAGCTGCTAGGTTTTAGGGCTTTGGACTCGGGTGTAAGGCCTTAGTTTAGATCAAAGGTCCAACACATTCGGTTTAGGCTGTTGGCTAATAGGCCCTATTCACAGGTCAAATCCTTAGCTGCTAGGTTTTAGGGCTTTGGACTCAGGTGCAAGGCCTTAGGTTTTCATCTTAGTGCCAACACATTAGGTGTAGGCTGTTGGCTAATAGGCCCTATTCACAGGTCAAATCCTTAGCTGCTAGGTTTTAGGGCTTTGGACTCACGCGCAAGTCCTTTGTTTACATGTTAGTCCCAACGCATTAGGTTTGGGCTGTTGGCTAATACCTCTTATTCACAGGCGAAATCCTTAGCTGCTAGGTTTTTGGGCTTTGCAGGACCATTTAAATACAATAGTCCCCACGCCGGACTATCCAAATACAATAGTCCCCACACCGGACTATCTAAATACAATAGTCCCCATGCCGGACTATCTAAATACAATAGTCCCCATGTCGGACTATCTAAAATTCAATAGTCCTCATGCAGGACTATCTCAAATTCAATAGCCCCCACACCGGACCATCTAATATGCAATAGTCCTCACGCCGGACTATCTAAAATGTAATAGTCCTCATGCCGGACTATCTAAAATGCAATAGTCCTCACGCCGGACTATTTAAATGCAGTAGTCCTCACGCCGGACTATTTAAATACAATAGTCCCCATGCCGGACTGTCTAAATTCAATAGTCCTCACGCAGGACCATCTAAAACTCAATAGTCCTCATGCAGGACTATCTCAAATTCAATAGTCCCCACACCGGACTATCCAAATACAATAGTCCCCACACCGGGCTATCTAAATTCAATAGTCCTCATGCAGGACTATCTCAAATTCAATAGTCCCCACACCGGACTATCCAAATACAATAGTCCCCACACCGGACTATCTAAATACAATAGTCCTCACGCAGGACCATCTAAATAATAGTCCTTACGCGGGACCATCTGATAGCTATGATAACTATGATAGCTCGATATAGTCCCCGCGCCGGACTATCTAAATACAATAGTCCCCATGCCGGACTATGTAAATTCAATAGTCCTCACGCAGGACCTTCTAAATAATAGTCCTTATGCGGGACCATCTAAATTCAATAGTCCCCACGCCGGACTATCTGAATACAATAGTCCCCATGCCGGACTATCCACATACAATAGTCCCAATGCCGGACTATCTAAATACAATAGTCCTCATACTGGACTATCCAAAACAAATAGTCCCCATACTGGACCATCCAAATTCAATAGTCCTAACGCAGGACTATCTAAATACAATAGTCCTCATAGGTTTTATTCATAGGTCAAAATCTTACTTGCTAGGTTTTAGGGCTTAAGTCTAAAGCCTTGGGTCTAAGGAATTAGATCATAAGTGCAACACATTATGTCTAAGCTGGTAGCTAATAAGCCCTATTCACAGGTCAAAGCCTTAGCTGCTAGGTTTTAGGGCTTTACACTTAGGTGTAAGGCCTTAGGTTTAAATCTTAGGTGCAACACATTAGGTCTAAGCAGGTGGCTAATAGGCCCTATTCTCAGGTCAAAGCCTTAGCTGCTAGGTTATAGGGCTCTCTACTCTGGTGCAATGCCTTAGGTTTAGACCTTAGGTCCAACACATTAGGTCTAAGCTGGTGGCTTATAGGCTCTATTCACAGGTCAAAGCCTTAGCTGCTAGGTATTAGGGCTTTGCAGGACCATTTAAATACAATAGTCCCCGGACCATTAAAATACAACAATCCCCAGACGGACTATTTACTTAGGTGCAACACATTAGGTCTAAGCTGGTAGCTAATAGGCCCTATTCACAGGTCAAAGCCTTAGCTGCTAGGTTATAGGGCTTTCTACTCAGGTGTAATGCCTTAGGTTTAGACTTTAGGTCCATCACATTAGGTCTAAGCTGGTGGCTAATAGGCTCTATTCACAGGTCAAAGCCTTAGCTGCTAGGTGTTAGGGCTTTGCAGGACCATTTAAATACAATAGTCCCCGGACCATTAAAATACAACAATCCCCACGACGGACTATTTACTTAGGTACAACACATTAGGTCTAAGCTGGTAGCTAATAGGCCCTATTCACAGGTCAAAGCCTTAGCTGCTTCGTTTTAGGGCTCTCTACTCTGGTGCAATGCCTTAGGTTTAGACCTTAGGTCCAACACATTAGGTCTAAGCTGGTGGCTTATAGGCTCTATTCACAGGTCAAAGCCTTAGCTGCTAGGTATTAGGGCTTTGCAGGACCATTTAAATACAATAGTCCCTGGACCATTAAAATACAATAGTCCCTGGACCATTAAAATACAACAATCCCCACGACGGACTATTTAAATTCAACAGTCTTTGCACAGGACTAGTCCTCATGCGGGACCATCTGAATATAATATTCCCCACGCGGGACTAGTCCTCACACAGGACCATCTAAATACGATAGCAGGCGGGACTAGTCCTTGTGTAGGACCATTTAAATACAATAGCAAGCGGGACTAGTCCTTGCGCGGGACTATCTAAATACAATAGTCCTTACACGGGACTAGTCCTTACGTAGGACTGTTAGGAAATTCGTACCATCTCATGGCGCAGTCACCCTCCTCTATCAGGTTTTTATGCCTCGGAATTCCTGAAAAGTGCTGTAAAATTGCCAAAAAGTAGGAAAAAATCACAGAAACCCGGTTAAAAATGGGCCGGCAGGACTAGGACTGTTAGGAAATTCGTAACCCCTCATGGCACAGTCACCCTCCTCCATCAGGTTTTTATGCCTCGGAATTCCTGAAAAGTGCTGTAAAATTGCCAAAAAGTAGGCAAAAATCACAGAAACCCGGTTAAAAATGGGCCTGCAGGACTGTTAGGAAATTCGTGCCCCTCGTACCCCCTCATGACCCCGGAGCAACATATCTATACTACTTTGTTAAAATTTTCATAATTTTGTATTTTATTAGAAATTATTTCAGTTCCCTTGGAAACAAATAACTTTTATTTAATTTTAATGCAAACGTAATATTTGTAAAAAATACTTGCATATCATGAATTAAACAGTTCTTCTAGTCCATTTATACTAATAAATATTAAATAAACTATTTTGGAATCATGGTTATATATTTCTGAATTTATTTTTTTATAAATGTAAAGAATATATTTTAATATTATGGTTATTTAAATGATTTTATGATAATTTTACGTTGTTTTAGCTAATTTTCAATATTATTTCAATTTAAAATTATACATTTAATTTCACTTAAATTTCAATTGAAACTTTTAAATTATTGCAAATAAACGAAATTCAATACATTTACATGATGGCAAAGATGTCATTTAACCCTTATTATAGTTATATATAGTAAATGAATATCTTTTTTGTTAATATTCGTTAAAATTTTCATATTTATTTTGTATTTTATTAGAAATTATTTCAGTTTCCTTGGAAACAAATAACTTTCATTTAATTTCCATGGAAACGTAATATTAGTTTAAAATACTTGCATATCATGAAATAAACAGTTCTTCTAGTCAATTTATACCCATAAATATTAAATAAACTATTTTGGAATCATGGTTATATGTTTCTGAGTTTATTTTTTTATAAATGTAAAGAATATATTTTAATATTATGGTTATTTAAGTGATTTTATAATAATTTTACGTTGTTTTAGCTAATTATCAATATTATTTCAATTTAAAATTTTACATTTAATTTCACTTTATTTTCCATTGAAACTTTTAAATTATTTCAAATAAACAAAATTCAATACATTTACATGATGGAAAGATGTTATTTAGCCCTTATTATAGTTATATATAGTAAATGAATATCTTTTTTGTTAAAATTCGTTAAAATTTTCATAATTTTTTTGTATTTTATTTGAAATGATTTCAGTTTCCTTGGAAACAAATAACGTTCATTTAATTTCCATGGAAACATAATATTTGTTTAAAATACTTGCATATCATGAAATAAACAGTTCTTCTAGTCCATTTATACCCATAAATATTAAATCAACTATTTTGGAATCATGGTTATATGTTTCTGGGTTTATTTGTTTATAAATGTAAAAAATATATTTTAATATTATGGTTACTTAAGTGATTTTATAATACTTTTACGTTGTTATAGCTAAAAAACAAAATTCAAAAAGAAAAACTAAAAATAAACAAAATTCAATACATTTACATCATGGCAAAGTTGTTATTTAACCATTATTATAGTTATATATAGTAAATGAATATCTTTTTTGTTAATATTCGTTAAAATTTTCATAATTATTTTGTATTTTATTAGAAATTATTTCAGTTTCCTTGGAAACAAATAACTTTTATTTAATTTCCATGCAAACGTAATATTTGTTTAAAATACTTGCATATCATGAAATAAACAGTTCTTCTAGGCCATTTATACCCATAAATATTAAATAAACTATTTTGGAATCATGGTTATATGTATCTGAGTTTATTTGTTTATAAATGTAAAGAATATATTTTAATATTATGGTTATTTAAGTGATTTTATAATAATTTTACGTTGTTATAGCTAATTATCAATATTATTTCAAATTAAACTTATACATTTAATTTCACTTTATTTTTAATTGAAACGTTAAAATTATTGTAAATAAACAAAATTCAATACATTTACATAATGGCAAAGTTGTAATTTAACCCTTATTATTATTATATATAGTAAATGAATATCTTTTTTGTTATTATTCGTTAAAATTTTCATTATTTTGTATTTTATTAGAAATGATTTCAGTTTCTTTGGAAACAAATAACTTTCATTTCATTTCCATGGAAACGTTATATTTGTTTAAAATACTTGCATATCATGAAATAAACAGTTCTTCTAGGCCATTTATACCCATAAATATTAAATAAACTCGTTTGAAATCATGGTTATATGTTTCTGAGTTTATTTGTTTATAAATGTAAAGAATATATTTTAATATTATGTTTATTTAAGTGATTTTATAATAATTTTACGTTGTTTTAGCAAATTATCAATATTATTTCAAATTAAACTTATACATTTAATTTCACTTTATTTTTAATTGAAACGTTAAAATTATTGTAAATAAACAAAATTCAATACATTTACATGATGGCAAAGTTGTAATTTAACCCTTATTATTATTATATATAGTAAATGAATATCTTTTTTGTTATTATTTGTTAAAATTTTCATTAATTTGTATTTTATTAGAAATGATTTCAGTTTCTTTTGAAACAAATAACTTTCATTTCATTTCCATGGAAACGTTATATTTGTTTAAAATACTTGCATATCATGAAAGAAACAGTTCTTCTAGGCCATTCATACCCATAAATATTAAATAAACTCGTTTGGAATCATGGTTATATGTTTCTGAGTTTATTTGTTTATAAATGTAAAGAATATATTTTAATATTATGGTTACTTAAGTGATTTTATAATAATTTTACGTTGTTTAGCTAATTATCAATATTATTTAAAATTAAACTTATAGATTTAATTTCACTTTATTTTCCATTGAAACTTTTAAATTATTGCAAATAAACAAAATTTAATACATTTACATGATGGCAAAGATGTTATTTAACCCTTATTATAGTTATATTTAGTAAATTAATATCTTTTTTGTTAATATTCGTTAAAATTTTCATAATTTTGTATTTTATTAGAAATGATTTCAGTTTCCTTGGAAACAAATAAGTTTCATTTAATTTCCCTGGAAACGTAATATTTGTTTAAAATACTTTCATATCATGAAATAAACAGTTCTTCTAGGCCATTTATACCCATAAATATTAAATAAACTATTTTGGATCATGGTTATATGTTTCTGAGTTTATTTGTTTATAGATTTAATGAATAACATTTAATATTATGGTAACTTAAGTGATTTTATAATAATTTTACGTTGTTTTAGCTAATTATCAATATTATTTCAAATTATACTTATACATTTAATTTCACTTGATTTTAAATTGAAACTTTTAATTTATTGCAAATAAACAAAATTCAATACATTTACATGATGGCAAAGATGTTATTTAACCCTTATTATAGTTATATGTAGTAAATGAATATCTTTTTTGTTAATATTCGTTCAAATTTTCATAATTTTGTATTTTATTAGAAATTATTTCAGTTTCCTTCGAAACAAATAACTTTCATTTAATTTCCATGGAAACGTAATATTTGTTTAAAATAATTGCATATCATGAAATAAACAGTTCTTCTGGCCATTTATACCTATAAATATTAATTAAACTTTTTTGGAATTATGGTTACCGTATATGTTTCTGAGTTCATTTGTTTATAAATGTAAAGAATATCATTTAATATTATGGTTACTTAAGTGATTTTATAATAACTACGTTGTTTTAGCTAATTATCAATATTATTTTAAATTAAAATTATACATTTAATTTCACTTTATCTTCCATTGAAACTTTTAAATTATTGCAAATAAACAAAATTCAATACATTTACATGATGGCAAAGATGTCTTTTGACGCTTAATATAGTTATATATAGTAAATGAATATCTTTTTTGTTAATATTCGTTAAAATTTTCAAAATTAATTTTGTATTTTATTAGATTTTTTTTCAGTTTCTTTGGAAACAAATAACTTTTATTTAATTTCCATGCAAACGTAATATTTGTTTAAAATACTTGCATATCATGAAATAAACAGTTCTTCTAGGCCATTTATACCCATAAATATTAAATAAACTATTTTGGAATCATGGTTATATGTATCTGAGTTTATTTGTTTATAAATGTAAAGAATATATTTTAATATTATGGTTATTTAAGTGATTTTATAATAATTTTACGTTGTTATAGCTAATTATCAATATTATTTCAAATTAAACTTATACATTTAATTTCACTTCATTTTTAATTGAAACGTTAAAATTATTGTAAATAAACAAAATTCAATACATTTACATGATGGCAAAGTTGTAATTTAACCCTTATTATTATTATATATAGTAAATGAATAACTTTTTTGTTATTATTCGTTAAAATTTTCATTATTTTGTATTTTATTAGAAATGATTTCAGTGTCTTTGGAAACAAATAACTTTTATTTCATTTCCATGGAAGTGTAATATTTGTTTAAAATAATCGCATATCATGAAATAAACAGTTCTTCTAGGCCATTTATACCCATAAATATTAAATAAACAGTTTTGGAATCATGGTTATATGTTTCTGAGTTAATTTGTTTATAAATGTAAAGAATATCATTTAATATTATGGTTACTTAAGTGATTTTATAATAATTTTACGTTGTTTTAGCTAATTATCAATATTATTTCACATTAAAATTATACATTTAATTTCACTTTATTTTCCATTGAAACGTTAAAATTATTGTAAATAAACAAAATTCAATACATTTACATAATGGCAAAGTTGTAATTTAACCCTTATTATTATTATATATAGTAAATGAATATCTTTTTTGTTATTATTCGTTAAAATTTTCATTATTTTGTATTTTATTAGAAATGATTTCAGTTTCTTTGGAAACAAATAACTTTTATTTAATTTCCATGCAAACGTAATGTTTGTTTAAAATACTTGCATATCATGAAATAAACAGTTCTTCTAGGCCATTTATACCCATAAATATTAAATAAACTATTTTGGAATCATGGTTATATGTATCTGAGTTTATTTGTTTATAAATGTAAAAAATATATTTTAATATTATGGTTATTTAAGTGATTTTATAATAATTTTACGTTGTTATAGCTAATTATCAATATTATTTCAAATTAAACTTATACATTTAATTTCACTTTATTTTTAATTGAAACGTTAAAATTATTGTAAATAAACAAAATTCAATACATTTACATGATGGCAAAGTTGTAATTTAACCCTTATTATTATTATATATAGTAAATGAATATCTTTTTTGTTATTATTCGTTAAAATTTTCATTATTTTGTATTTTATTAGAAATGATTTCAGTTTCTTTGGAAACAAATAACTTTCATTTCATTTCCATGGAAGTGTAATATTTGTTTAAAATAATTGCATATCATGAAATAAACAGTTCTTCTAGGCCATTTATACCTATAAATATTAAATAAACAGTTTTGGAATCATGGTTATATGTTTCTGAGTTAATTTGTTTATAAATGTAAAGAATATCATTTAATATTTTGGTTACTTAAGTGATTTTATAATAATTTTACGTTGTTTTAGCTAATTATCAATATTATTTCACATTAAAATTATACATTTAATTTCACTTTATTTTCCATTGAAACTTTTAAATTATTGCAAATAAACAAAATTCAATACATTTACATGATGGCAAAGATGTCATTTAACCCTTATTATAGTTATATATATTAAATGAATATCTTTTTTGTTAATATTCGTTAAAATTTTCATAATTTTGTATTTTATTAGAAATTATTTCAGTTTCCTTGGAAACAAATAACTTTCATTTAATTTTTATGGAAACGTAATATTTGTTTAAAATACTTGCATATCATGAAATAAACAGTTCTTCTAGTCCATTTATACCCATAAATATTAAATAAACTATTTTGGAATCATGGTTATATGTTTCTGAGTTTATTTTTTTATAAATGTAAAGAATATATTTTAATATTATGGTTATTTAAGTGATTTTATAATAATTTTACGTTGTTTTAGCTAATTATCAATATTTTTTCAAATTAAACTTATACATTTAATTTCACTTTATTTTTAATTGAAACGTTAAAATTATTGTAAATAAACAAAATTCAATACATTTACATGATGGCAAAGTTGTTATTTAACCATTATTATAGTTATATATAGTAAATGAATATCCTTTTTGTTAATATTCGTTAAAATTTTTATAATTTTGTATTTTATTAGAAATTATTTCAGTTTCCTTGGAAACAAATAACTTTCATTTAATTTCCATGGAAACGTAATATTTGTTTAAAATACTTGCATATCATGAAATAAACAGTTCTTGTAGTCCATTTATACCCATAAATATTAAATAAACAGTTTTGAAATCATGGTTATATGTTTCTGAGTTTATTTGGTTATAGATGTAAAGAATATATTCTAATATTATGGTTACTTAAGTGATTTTATAATAATTTTACGTTGTTTTAGTCAATTATCAATATTATTTCAAATTAAACTTATACATTTAATTTCATTTTATTTTCCATTGAAACTTTTAAAGTATTGTAAATAAACAAAATTCAATACATTTACATGATGGCAAAGATGTTATTTAACCCTTTTTATATTGTTAAATATAGTAAATGAATATCTTTTTTGTTAATATTCGATCAAATTTTCATAATTTTGTATTTTTTAGAAATTATTTCAGTTTCCTTGGAAACAATGCAAACGTACGGTAATATTTGTAAAAAATACTTGCATATCATGAATTAAACAGTTCTTCTAGTCCATTTATACTAATAAATATTAAATTAACTATTTTGGAATCATGGTTATATGTTTCTAAGTTTATTTTTTTATAAATGTAAAGAGTATATTTTAATATTATGGTTATTTAAGTGATTTTATAATAATTTTACGTTGTTTTAGCTAATTTTCAATATTATTTCAATTTAAAATTATACATTTAATTTCACTTTAATTTCAATTGAAACTTTTAAATTATTGCAAATAAACGAAATTCAATACATTTACATGATGGCAAAGATGTCATTAACCCTTATTATAGTTATATATAGTAAATTAATATCTTTTTTGTTAATATTCGTTAAAATTTTCATAGTTATTTTGTATTTTATTAGAAATTATTTCAGTTTCCTTGGAAACAAATAACTTTCATTTAATTTCCATGGAAACGTAATATTAGTTTAAAATACTTGCATATCATGAAATAAACAGTTCTTCTAGTCAATTTATACCCATAAATATTAAATAAACTATTTTGAAATCATGGTTATATGTTTCTGAGTTTATTTTTTTATAAATGTAAAGAATATATTTTAATATTATGGTTATTTAAGTGATTTTATAATAATTTTACGTTGTTTTAGCTAATTATCAATATTATTTAAATTTAAAATTTTACATTTAATTTCACTTTATTTTCCATTGAAACTTTTAAATTATTGCAAGTATACAAAATTCAATACATTTACATGATGGCAAAGATGTTATTTAGCCCTTATTATAGTTATATATAGTAAATCAATATCTTTTTTGTTAAAATTCGTTAAAATTTTCATAATTTTTTTGTATTTTATTTGAAATGATTTCAGTTTCCTTGGAAACAAATAACGTTCATTTAATTTCTATAGAAACATAATATTTGTTTAAAATACTTGCATATCATGAAATAAACAGTTCTTCTAGTCCATTTATACCCATAAATATTAAATAAACTATTTTGGAATCATGGTTATATGTATCTGAGTTTATTTGTTTATAAATGTAAAGAATATATTTTAATATTATGGTTATTTAAGTGATTTTATAATAATTTTACGTTGTTATAGCTAACTATCAATATTATTGCAAATTAAACTTATACATCTAATTTCACTTTATTTTTAATTGAAACGTTAAAATTATTGTAAATAAAAAAAATTCAATACATTTACATGATGGCAAAGTTGTAATTCAACCCTTATTATTATTATATATAGTAAATGAATAAAACAAATAACTTTCATTTCATTTCCATGGAAGTGTAATATTTGTTTAAAATAATTGCATATCATGAAATAAACAGTTCTTCTAGGCCATTTATACCCATAAATATTAAATAAACAGTTTTGGAATCATGGTTATATGTTTCTGAGTTAATTTGTTTATAAATGTAAAGAATATCATTTAATATTTTGGTTACTTAAGTGATTTTATAATAATTTTACGTTGTTTTAGCTAATTATCAATATTATTTCACATTAACATTATACATTTAATTTCACTTTATTTTCCATTGAAACTTTTAAATTATTGCAAATAAACGAAATTCAATACATTTACATGATGGCAAAGATGTCATTTAACCCTTATTATAGTTATATATAGTAAATAAATATCTTTTTTGTTAATATTCGATAAAATTTTCATAATTTTGTATTTTATTAGAAATTATTTCAGTTTCCTTGGAAACAAATAACTTTCATTTAATTTCCATGGAAACGTAATATTTGTTTAAAATACTTGCATATCATGAAATAAACAGTTCTTCTAGTCCATTTATACCCATAAATATTAAATAAACTATTTTGGAATCATGGTTATATGTTTCTGAGTTTATTTTTTTATAAATGTAAAGAATATATTTTAATATTATGGTTATTTAAGTGATTTTATAATAATTTTACGTTGTTTTAGCTAATTATCAATATTATTTCAAATTAAACTTATACATTTAATTTCACTTTATTTTTAATTGAAAAGTTAAAATTATTGTAAATAAACAAAATTCAATACATTTACATGATGGCAAAGTTGTTATTTAACCATTATTATAGTTATATATAGTAAATGAATATCCTTTTTGTTAATATTCGTTAAAATTTTCATAATTTTGTATTTCATTAGAAATTATTTCAGTTTCCTTGGAAACAATGCAAACGTACGGTAATATTTGTAAAAAATACTTGCATATCATGAATTAAACAGTTCTTCTAGTCCATTTATACTAATAAATATTAAATAAACTATTTTGGAATCATGGTTATATGTTTCTGAATTTATTTTTTTATAAATATAAAGAAAATATTTTAATATTATGGTTATTTAAGTGATTTTATAATAATTTTACGTTGTTTTAGCTAATTTTCAATATTATTTGAATTTAAAATTATACATTTAATTTCACTTTATTTTCAATTGAAACTTTTTAATTATTGCAAATAAACAAAATTCAATACATTAACATGATGGCAAAGATGTTA
The DNA here is from genome assembly GCA_030545055.2 of Neoaliturus tenellus. Lineage (NCBI taxonomy): Eukaryota > Metazoa > Arthropoda > Insecta > Hemiptera > Cicadellidae > Neoaliturus > Neoaliturus tenellus. The sequence goes on from JAQYXR010000099.1 coordinate 167,842, forward strand.
TTTAACCCTTATTATAGTTATATATAATAAATAAATATCTTTTTTGTTAATATTTGTTAAAATTTTAATTATTTTGTATTTTATTAAAAGATTTTTCAGTTTCCTTGGAAACAAATTACTTTTATTTAATTTCCATGGAAACGTAATATTTGTTTAAAATACTTGCATATCATGAAATAAACAGTTCTTGTAGTCCATTTATACCTATAAATATTAAATAAACAGTTTTGGAATCATGGTTATATGTTTCTGAGTTTATTTGGTTATAGATGTAAAGAATATATTCTAATATTATGGTTACTTAAGTGATTTTATAATAATTTTACGTTGTTTTAGTCAATTATCAATATTATTTCAAATTAAACTTATACATTTAATTTCATTTTATTTTCCATTGAAACTTTTAAAGTATTGTAAATAAACAAAATTCAATACATTTACATAATGGCAAAGATGTTATTTAACCCTTATTATAGTTAAATATAGTAAATGAATATCTTTTTTGTTAATATTCGATCAAATTTTCATAATTTTGTATTTTTTTTTGAAATTATTTCAGTTTCCTTGGAAACAATGCAAACGTACGGTAATATTTGTAAAAAATACTTGCATATCATGAATTAAACAGTTCTTCTAGTCCATTTATACTAATAAATATTAAATAAACTATTTTGGAATCATGGTTATATATTTCTGAATTTATTTTTTTATAAATGTAAAGAGTATATTTTAATATTATGGTTATTTAAGTGATTTTATGATAATTTTACGTTGTTTTAGCTAATTTTCAATATTATTTCAATTTAAAATTATACATTTAATTTCACTTTATTTTCAATTGAAACTTTTAAATTATTGCAAATAAACGAAATTCAATACATTTACATGATGGCAAAGATGTCATTTAACCCTTATTATAGTTATATATAGTAAATGAATATCTTTTTTGTTAATATTCGTTAAAATTCTCATAGTTATCTTGTATTTTATTAGAAATTATTTCAGTTTCCTTGGAAACAAATAACTTTCATTTAATTTCCATGGAAACGTAATATTAGTTTAAAATACTTGCATATCATGAAATAAACAGTTCTTCTAGTCAATTTATACCCATAAATATTAAATAAACTATTTTGGAATCATGGTTATATGTTTCTGAGTTTATTTTTTTATAAATGTAAAGAATATATTTTAATATTATGGTTATTTAAGTGATTTTATAATAATTTTACGTTGTTTTAGCTAGTTATCAATATTATTTTAATTAAAAATTTTACATTTAATTTCACTTTATTTTCCATTGAAACTTTTAAATTATTGCAAATAAACAAAATTCAATACATTTACATGATGGCAAAGATGTTATTTAGCCCTTATTATAGTTATATATAGTAAATGAATATCTTTTTTGTTAATATTCGTTAAAATTTTCATAATTTTTTTGTATTTTATTTGAAATGATTTCAGTTTCCTTGGAAACAAATAACGTTCATTTAATTTTCATGGAAACATAATATTTGTTTAAAATACTTGCATATCATGAAATAAACAGTTCTTCTAGTCCATTTATACCCATAAATATTAAATCAACTATTTTGGAATCATGGTTATATGTTTCTGGGTTTATTTGTTTATAAATGTAAAAAATATATTTTAATATTATGTTTACTTAAGTGGTTTTATAATACTTTTACGTTGTTATAGCTAAAAAACAAAATTCAAAAACAAAAACCAAAAATAAACAAAATTCAATACATTTACATCATGGCAAAGTTGTTATTTAACCATTATTATAGTTATATATAGTAAATGAATATCTTTTTTGTTAATATTCGTTAAAATTTTCATAATTATTTTGTATTTTATTAGAAATTATTTCAGTTTCCTTGGCAACAAATAACTTTCATTTAATTTCCATGGAAACGTAATATTTGTAAAAAAAAAACTTGCATATCATGAAATAAACATTTCTTCTAGTCCATTTATACCCATAAATATTAAATAAACTATTTTCGAATCATGGTTATTTGTTTATAAATGTAAAGAATATATTTTAATATTATGGTTATTTACGTGATTTTATAATACTTTTACGTTGTTATAGCTAAAAAAAACAAAATTCAAAAACAAAAACTAAAAATAAACAAAATTCAATACATTTAAATGATGGCAAAGATCTTATTTAGCCCTTATTATAGTTATATATAGTAAATGAATATCTTTTTTGTTAATATTCGTTAAAATTTTCATAATTTTTTTGTATTTTATTTGAAATGATTTCAGTTTCCTTGGAAACAAATAACGTTCATTTAATTTCCATGGAAACATAATATTTGTTTAAAATACTTGCATATCATGAAATAAACAGTTCTTCTAGTCCATTTTTACCCATAAATATTAAATAAACTATTTTGGAATCATGGTTATATGTTTCTGAGTTTATTTTTTATAAATGTAAAGAATATATTTTAATATTATGGTTATTTAAGTGATTTTATAATAATTTTACGTTGTTTTAGCTAATTATCAATATTATTTTAAATTAAACTTATACATTTAATTTCACTTTATTTTCAATTGAAACTTTTAAATTATTGCAAATAAACAAAATTCAATACATTTAAATGATGGCAAAGATGTTATTTAACCCTTATTATAGTTAAATATAGTAAATGAATATCCTTTTTTAATATTCGTTCAAATTTTCATAATTTTGAATTTTATTAGAAATTATTTCACTTTCCTTGGAAACAAATAACTTTCATTTAATTTCCATGGAAACGTAATATTTGTGAAAAACACTTGCATATCATGAAATAAACAGTTCTTCTAGTCCATTTATACCCATAAATATTAAATGAACTATTTTGGAATCATGGTTATTTGTTTATAAATGTAAAGAATATATTTTAATATTATGGTTATTTAAGTGATTTTATAATACTTTTACGTTGTTATAGCTAAAAAAACAAAATTCAAAAACAAAAACTAAAAATAAACAAAATTCAATACATTTACATGATGGCAAAGTTGTTATTTAACCCTTATTATAGTTATACATAGTAAATGAATATCTTTTCTGTTAATATTCGTTAAAATTTTCATAATTTTGTATTTTATTAGAAATTATTTCAGTTTCCTTGGAAACAGATAACTTTTATTTAATTTCCAAGCAAACGTAATATTTATTTAAAATACTTGCATATCATGAAAAAAAACAGTTCTTCTAGGCCATTTATACCTATAAATATTAAATAAACTATTTTGGAATCATGGTTCTCTGTTTCTGAGTTTATTTGTTTATAAATGTAAAGAATATATTTTAATATTATTTTTACTTAAGTGATTTTATAATAATTTTACGTTGTTTTAGCTAATTATCAATATTATTTCAAATTAAAATTATACATTTAATTTCACTTTATTTTTAATTGAAAATTTTAAATTATTGCAAATAAACATAATTCAATACATTTAAATGATGGCAATGATGTTATTTAACCCTTATTATAGTTATACATAGTAAATGAATATCTTTTCTGTTAATATTCAATAAAATTTTCATAATTTTGTATTTTATTAGAAATTATTTCAGTATCCTTGGAAACAAATAACTTTTATTTAATTTCCATGCAAACGTAATATTTGTAAAAAATACTTGCATATCATGAAATAAACAAACAGTTCTTCTAGTCCATTTATACCCATAAATATTAAATAAACTATTTTGAAATCATGGTTATATGTTTCTGAGTTTATTTGTTTATAAATGTAAAGAATATATTTTAATATTATGGTTATTTAAGTGATTTTATAATACTTTTACGTTGTTTTAACTAAAAAAACAAAATTCAAAAACAAAAACTAAAAATAAACAAAATTCAATACATTTACATGATGGCAAAGTTGTTATTTAACCATTATTATAGTTATATATAGTAAATGAATATCTTTTTTGTTAATATTCGTTAAAATTTTCATAATTTTGTATTTTATTAGAAATTATTTCAGTTTCCTTGGAAACAAATAACTTTTATTTAATTTCCATGCAAACGTAATATTTGTAAAAAATACTTGCATATCATGAAATAAACAGTTCTTCTAGTCCATTTATACCCATAAATATTAAATAAACTATTTTGGAATCATGGTTATTTGTTTATAAATGTAAAGAATATATTTTAATATTATGGTTATTTAAGTGATTTTATAATACTATATATATATATCGTATGGCATTAATAGCCAGCCACCAACTTCAGAAAAATATAATACATTCTCTGAGGTGCTTAGCACCTGCGTCAAAAAATTTAAAAACTAAACTAAAAACATAAAGTTATGATCTCTCTTTACAAAGCTAAATCCAGGGCGCTAAGCCATTGCAACCCAGCTTCACTTGCACAATGCAGCCCAATCAATCCTTCGGGGAAAGCACTCAAAGGGCACTCATTGACTATGTGAGTCATAGTCTGCAACTCCGCTCCACAGCGGCATGACTGGTCTTCTGTCATTCCCCATTTGTATTTCCAATAATTACATCTTCCCACACCAGTGCGGAATCGATTGAGAACGGTCCACTGCTTCCGAGGAAGATCCATACCACTTACTGCTAAGGTTGGGTCAGCAATTAAAAATTGATTCCGGCCTTGGAAAGAGTCCCAGGAGGAAGTCCAGTCGGTATGGATGGAAAAGTTTGTCTCCGTCAACTGGGATGCTGTCCGCAGTGGTGGTCTTCGGGACCTCAATCTGCCCGTCTCCTGGGGTAGGTAATCATGGATGGGTAGCTGTGGATTGGATACGATCTTATTATATTCCCTAGTAAGTGCCTCCCTTCGTCTTATTTCAGGTGGAGCGATATTACACAGCACTGGGAGCCAGGGTACAGGTGTTGCCATGAGTGTACCACTTATGGCTCTCATAGTCCTGTTCAGTTGGACGTCGATCTCTCTGACATGCACACTGTTCAGCCACACAGGAGCACAGTACTCTGCGGTTGAGTAAACCAGGGACAAAGCAGTGGTTCGCAGAGCTTGTGCATTAGCTCCCCATGTGGAGCCAGCAAGGTGATGGACAATGTTAGTCCTAGCTCTTACCTTGGCTGCTGTCTTTTGTAGGTGGCTTTTGAATGTGAGAGACCGATCTAAAGTGACTCCCAGGTACTGTGGATGATCATTGTGCTTTAGCTCAACACCGTCAAATACGATTTTAAGCTTTTGGTGGGCTAGTCTATTGTTCAAGTGAAAGCAAGATACCTCAGTTTTAGTTGGGTTTGGATTTAGCTTCCAGGCCTTAAAGTATTCACCGAGGGTCTTGAGGTCATTTGTTAGTACTTCCTCAGCATGTCGGAATTCCTTGTGCTGATAAGCCAGTGCAATATCATCCGCATAGGCAAACTTTAAGGAGCAAGTGTCAGGCATGTCGGCAGTATACACATTAAACAGCAGTGGGGCAAGCACTGACCCCTGTGGCAGGCCATCTTTTAATTGCCTAAAAGTACTTTCCTTGCGTCCCAAATATACTTTAATCATCCTATTGGAGAGCATCGAGTTGAGGAGACGCAACAGGAAAGGGCAAGGAATCAGGTTATAAAATTTAATGAGAAGGCCTTTTCTCCAGACAGTGTCATAAGCTGCAGTAAGATCTAAGAAAGCAACAGAGGTTTTCAGTTTTCGCTCAAACCCATTCTCGATGAAGGAAGTAAGAGCTAGAACCTGGTCTCAACAGTTGCGCCCAGGCCTAAACCCAGCTTGTTCGACGGGGATGCTGGAATCCAGAACAGGGAGGATTCTGTTGTATATCAACCTCTCGAGCAGCTTATAACAGACACTAAGAAGAGCTATGGGTCGGTAACTTTCTGGAAGTTACTGAGGTGATAGCACAGGGACAATTTTCTTGAAAGGAGTCTATTACTTAAAACGTATCACTATGTTTGATATAATTATTTAATTATTCATTTTTATAAACCAATAATAAAATTTTTTTACTACATTGTAGTTCACCATCTTTTTTTTACTTACCACTCCGTTATCCAATACACTCATTTCATCATATAATATATTATCATATACCGAATATACATTTATCCATGGAATATAGAGCCTATTGTAGGTGGCCAAGGATATTATACATAATAGTAATTTTGGGCTAGTAAAGGGGTGGGGGGCATTTTCCCTCCTTATTGTCTCATTGTAACTATTCGTTTGTCAAAACATTTTACGGTAATTTATTCCAAAATTTGGAATAGATGTACCGTTTTACTGTACCTTTATAAAAATATTTCACTTCCAATCATTCAAAATACAATAATTATATTATTTCTTACACAACTGTTCTCAAATTTTTAGGTTTATAAATCCACCGTCAACCTTGAAATATCTCAAATTTCCATTCCGACCATTTAATTTAAAGGTCGGCCACCTGACTGTGTCGGTAGCGTGCATTGCATGCACTTCCAACGAAGGATGCAATTTGACTGGGGAACAAGTTGATCTAATCATGTAACAAATCAGGTTTTGATTATTTCCTGGCAATTGACTATTCCAAGAATAGATAAAGCTTTTGATAGTTGTTTTTATTCCTTTTTGTTGTTATTTGTTATTATTTGTTACCATTGTTATTTTTGTTATAATTCGTTTTGATGTGTTATATTATTTCTTTTTGTTCTATTGATATTTTCTTTGTCATAGGTTGAATTGCCCAACTAATTGTATTAACGTTGAACCTATCTTATAAAAGCATTTGGATTGTTCTATAAACGGGACTCAAAATTTCTAAGAAACTGGCTTGATATTTCACCTTAAAATTACTCATACAAAGAAAGAGGGCTGTATTACAAAATTATAAGTTCAAAGGGTATTAAAATTAGTGCATTTATGTTAAGAAGGGAAAGAGACGATTTAAAAATGCTTATTAAGTCGTATACAAATAATAATTTCAATATTAATAAAACCCCTTTAACATAAATAGATTTAAGAAGCTTAGTTATCTATGAATACAGTCTTAACTAAGACTTAAACTAGAGTTCTACCTGAGATGGGGCACGGAGTACTTCTCACCTGAAAATATAACAGATCATTAGAACACCACTCAACCATCGCCGAGTCAATCCTCTTATAACTAAACATAGCTTCAAACATTATTTCTAAATATATTTATAACTCTTTATAGTAGTAGTTACATTTAAAGATTGAAACTCTAAAGTAGATTATGAATATTTATTAATTTGCTTTTTCCTAAGCTTTCACTTTATTTTTATCATACTTTAAAAAAATTTGACAGTAAATTTCATTGTTAGATAAATAAAATACATTAACCCACGAACGTAGATATTCGTTTGGATACAATCTATTATTTTTAGCTTGTTAATGATGGGAATCTCTACATTAGAAAAGGAAAATAACAAGAAACTCTTTTGGTACTTAACTCTGTTGATTATAAAAATCACTAAATCACTATTTTGAGACAGGGACCTAACATAGTTTGTATTTTAACCTGAATATGAATGAGAGATGAGTGTTGGATGATTGTGGCGCGATCTTGTAGTCTTGTTACTGCCTATGGCCGACATTCTCCTTAGACAGGACTGTTAATTAATAGCAAAACAGCCAATTGTATTTAGGGACCTACAGTTTAACGTGGGATCCGAACCACGAAAAGAGACGGTAAAAAGATGTTACACGTTAACTTTTTATCATCTTAGCTGGTCTTTCCACAACATGAGGATCTTTTTCAAACACTAAATTTTGCCTAAACACAGTTTCCAATCTATTTTTATTTAACAAAGAAGACATCAATATATGGTAGGTCTGCCTTAGATGTAGTAATAATACATAGATTACAATCAATTCAATAAATTATAGAAAATCAGAGTCCTTTATTAACTGCCATTTTTGACAGGGTGACGGCTATGTTATATTACATTTGCTAACCAAACACCCGACCATAATCTACCCACCGATTCCTCTCTGCTGCTAGCAGGTGTGCCACAACAAGATTGCCTATTTCACAGGTGATAAATTATCAATGCCAAGGAAACAAATTTGTTCTGTCATGTTGGCAAGACACGTTTGAGCGGAAATGTTCTGATATCAGTGCTGCCAACCTAAGGTTTATTTAACACGCGTACAATAATGGTTGAATTTTTCTTTATGAATTCACTAATTATTAGATTTAATTGCAGTTATGAATAATTATATAACATAAATATACTATAACCTTTGTCAAGTTTTGTAAATAATTATATGAATGACGGGAATTAAATGGTACTATCGATCCGAGGGATTAACTCATTCCAAAACAAATAGTGACGTAATCGCAGGAAGCACGCTACGCAGAGCTCGATGGCGATCGCTTTCGTAAATAAATGAACGGTTGATTAAATTTTTACTTTCTACCCATAGTATATGGTATATGGAAAAAGTATTGTTTTCGTCAAAATTTTCGAATTTGAGTTGTTTGTGGATTTATCCATTTTGGTGCCCCCTGAGTACAAAAAAGTGGTTTTCAGAGTGATGTCTGTGTGTGTGTGTGTGTGTGTGTGTGTGTGTGTGTGTGTGTGTGTGTGTGTGTGTGTGTGTGTTGTGTGTGTGTGTGTGTGTCCGTGTGTCTGGATGTAAACAGAGCTAGAGAATGCCCCCATGGTCCGATTTTGGTGAAATTTGGTATGTAGGTCCAAACTCACAATAATTCCAGGCGTTTTTTTCATTTTTTTGAATTTTTTATTTTTAAGGTTTGTTTACCCCCAAAAACCCTCAAAAATCGTCAAAAATCAAAATTTCTCAAAAACGGCCCTAACGATTTTGATTAAAATTTTATGGTTTATTAAGCTTAAAATGGTGAATAAAATGACACCACCCGCATCTCCGAGAAAATGCGCATTCAAAAGTTATGGAGTAAAAAGTGTTTCAAAAATCAATTTTTTGGATTTTCAAAATAGCTGTTGTCTCAAAATAAATTTTACTTATCACCATTAAATCAAGTTCAAAAAACTAAATAATCCAGTATTTTAAATTATTCCTCTACGTCAAGTGGTTGCGGAGAAAATTCAATTTTTCGTTTAGCGGTAAACGCAGTACGTTATTGTTAAAAGTCACAGACGCGCGTAGGGTCAATCTCGTGCTGCTCAGCTGGTAGCTATCCGACTGAGTCATCAAGACATTAATATTTGAAGCTTTTAACACCTTTTTTTATATTGTTGGGAGAAAGTATGTGTCAGTTAACTGATATCGTTTATTGTGTGCATAACATCAAGTTTATTATTTACAACACTCAATGTTTAAATTACTAATCCTGCCACCCAGTACCATAGATCCATGCATACAATTTCCCGAATTAAATTAGCCTTTTTTGTCTTTTTTTATTACAAAAAACTACTTACATATTACTCTTATGAACATGCTGTATAATCTCTGTAATGATTGTATATTATGGTTCCAAAGTTCTAATATTAAAAATTTAAAAATATTGAAACTATTTATACATAATTAGCTAAGAAAAATATTGAAACTATGAGTTATTTTTATATCTGCTAAAGACACTTAAAGGGTTTATAATGCATTTTAAATTTTAGTCCATAAAAAAGATAGGAAATGTTTTTGGATAAAACAAAATAATATAGAAAAATAATTGTTGTTAAAAGTCCGTCCTGCATTTTTTTTTTTTTTTACAGTCTGGCCATCGTATAAATGCATGATGGTAAAATTTATGAATATTTGCATTAATTATATGAAACTTTATATCTAAACCTTAAAATTCATTTAAGTGTAATATACTAATAGTGTAAAAAACAAAATAATGATTTAATTGTGTACTATTGTCATTGTAATATGGTTTAAAAATCACATTAATATAAATTAACAAAAGCATACAACGACTGCATCGATTCGATTAAATTTAATCACATAATAAAAGTTGAAAATCTCTTTTAAGGACTTTGGCCTAAGAAAACATATCCTCAAATGTATTAATTAAGTCAGTGTATTTCTGTAACTTAATGATTGGTGATGATTTCTGAATATGTAATTTTGTATGCTTTGTTGTGACTGAAGGACTTCTGAATATTCTATGTATTTCACTAGTATTTTAAAATCTGTACTTGAAATTTTATTTAGATACAGTTTTAAATTACAAAATAACATTTTTCTGGTTTTAAAAGTATTTTTAATTATTTTGTAGCTTCACCCTTTTTGTAGTTTAACCATACAGTGTTTTGTGAATCTTAAGAAAGTTTAAATTATTTATGTAAATTTAAAAGCCCGATAGAACTAGTTTGGCAACACTGTTTAATTAAAATGCAAATATTACTTCCGGTATCGCGATGATAAATGGCCGCCATTTTGTAAGGGCGGGAGATCGCTAATACGACGGCTAATGCAGACCAGGGAGGGTGGTATTTGTTGGTGTTGCGTCAGCAGAAATTAGTTTACTTAAGTAAATCTGATTAATTTTAAAACCAAATGTACCTGGATTAGGCACAGAGGAAATAATGTAGCCCTAAGAATTTACCGTATTAAAAATGAATTAAGTTGTTTTTGACGAGTTCGTTAATTGTATTGTCTATATAGGTAGCGACTGTAGCCCAGTGGTAGAGAGGTTATCACCCAGCGGGCCCGGGTTCATATCCCGGCTCGGGGACAAAAAGATGGTTCGGCCGCTCCCGTGGTTTGGAAGGTTTTTTAGTGTATATAAATAACTTTAACCATTATGAGATCAAAACCATTAATACATATAGAATAGTTTTATCACAATATCATTTATTAAATCGGCACTCTCCCGAAAAATCCTTTTTGAGGTAACACAAAATCGAAAAAAAATTAAGTATGATCAATGCGCATTGTTGCACCATGATTAAGCGTATATCAATGCTATAGGTTAGCTTCCAATAGGTCATAGAGAATACATAAATACAAAAATATACATTACGGGTAACGAATCCCCTTTAGAATGACATAACGTAGTTTTATCGATTATAAGAGAGTCAAACTAAAAGTCAGAGCATTTAAATACATACAAAAATTAAAAATAGCTCTTAAGCCTCGTCGTCAGCGACAACATGCCGGTTTACGCTGGAGCGCTTCAAAATGTAACAAGAGCCAAAATGCTTTTAGAAGTACATTTTGTAAATGAAATCTCCGCATCGTATCCGACTCGCAAAAAGCCGGTGGTTTTTTAGGTTCTCAAAACCTTAGGAAAAACATACTTATACCACTCTACTTTAAAATCTGAGGGAAGGATTGACTCAAACTCGCAGTCAGTACATCGTGCATGTTTATCTGACATCATCTAGTTATAAAAAAAATGTAATTAGTAAATTTAGACTAAATGGAAGTTGAAAAAAACGTTGCATCCCCTTTAAAAAAAAACCTTTACAGAATAAAGAAACCAAGGAATGTAAATACATGAAGGTACCAACTTAATATTTTTTGTAGAGAATTGGCAACATAAATTTGTCCAATCAAAGTCGAATTGGTAAGTTCGACAAAAACATTACTTAGTTAAATTGCTTTAGTGTGTGGAGTAATAATTTACATCATTTCATAAATAGAATATTTCAAATCATTTCGAAAATAGCATAAATGTAGGGAGTTGAAGACTGTAAGGAAACTTTACCTTTAAGCTTATCACTACCATCAAAGGATTCAAGTAGTTGATCCTTTGATAACTTTCGGAGTTGAAGTCTATCCTTCCGCCTCGATTGTAAGTCTATCCTATTCATTGCAAAAAATAACGAATGTTTGATTAATAAAGCAAATTGTTAGTTTATCGAAGTAAAATATTAAAATGGAAGTTTTAGAAATAAATAAGTTTAATTTGCTTGTAAATAATATAATACTTTTGATACACAGTTGAAAATTTACCTTAAAGGAATTATTTACAATTGAATGTGCCATAAAAATACGAGTAATTTAAGTTGTGTCTAAACTCTCCATAATCAATGTTTAAATACATTAGTACCAGGTTAACCGAGCCTTGCTCGTTGGTTTTAATTCACTTTTGTTATAAAGTCATGGTAATCAAGTTTTTAAATCTACCAGTGGCTCTTTATAGATAACAGCTGTTAAAAAACTGCTTAAAATTAATGTTCCTTTATTTTTCTTTTGTTTACTTTTAGTTGTCATTTCGTTACCAAAACAGCAACCCATAAGACCAATGTTAAAAATTACTATTTTAAAACTTATATTTTGACCAAATTAGATTTTTTCTGAGATTAAGGCTGTTTTTAAACTTGTTTTTGGACCAAAACACTCTTAAATGCAAAGTCTTAGCAAAATCTATCCGCTATATTTCGAGATCATGGAACACACATCCCTTCAGACATTGCTCGTATTATAGTATAGGATTATATTCATTTATATCATATTAGGATTATATGTTTCTAAATTAATCTATCACCGTTATAAATTGTGCATCAATGTTAGAGTGAGAATAGATCAACAATAAAAACAATAACTGATGAACAATGAAAAGTATAAATCAGCTGTTTGATTATTAGATGGGCAGATCGAAACGATCAATTGCCAAAACAAATAATGCCCTACCTTAGAGTAAATAGTGGCAGAACGATTGAATGGCTGAGTATTGTTTAACCAGTGCCATTGTTTGTTGATTTACTGTGTAGATTATTTTTTGCATTATATGCATTTATTTTCATATATACTTCAAGTTGGTTTATATTTTTAAATCTATCTTTTATATATGCCAACTGATTTTTTTATTATGTGAATTCATTTATTTAAAAACATAGAACAATCAAACCTATCCCAGAATAACACAACTTATAACCTAATTTTATTTACTTTTCACCTAAGTTGAACAATAAATTTTAAACTTAATTCAAGTTAAATTTGAGAACGTTAATCAGTTTGGGTAATTTTACATTTCTAAACATAAAAATATGTGCCATATTTTTTACTGCATTCTCCTCGCCAAAAAGTAGTATACCTCGAATAAATATTGTTTCACAAACAGTTAGACCCACATAAAAGTAATTGTAATACTAAAATGAGTTCAAGGAGTGAATATATTTCATACTGTATAATGAAATATGAAAGTTAATTTACACAATAATTATTTATTGGAATACTGTGTAGTAAAATACCGCATGCATGGAGGATTTTATAATATGAAACATTAAAAAAAGCCAAAGTTACTTACATTAAAGTTACTTACATTAAAGTTACTTACATAAAGTTACTTACATTAACTCAACTAACATAACCGCAAATTGGCAGTTAAAGCTCGCTTTGAGATTGATGGTATAGTTTATTGTCTTTGATTGCTTTTATTTCGCCAATAAACTCCAAATAAGAACTACTCAATCGGGACGGATTCTCAATAAACACTTCCTCAATTGAATGGTTGCAATTTCTAAGTGTTAATACGCAATAAATCAAAACATGCATTATAATGCACTCTCATTGTTGTTAGGAGACGTCTTCCTTTTATCTTATAATAAATCTTCAAGTTGATGAACATACAACAACTTGGTGATGATTCAGAAATAAACAAATATAATTTATCTAGGCACTTAAGGTGTAAATTTACAGGGTGGTTATAAATTATTGTTTACATTTTAAGATTGAATAAATAAATAACCAGGCAACGTAGGAACATGGGAATTGTTTTACTAAATAGCACATTTTAAACACTTGTCATCACAATACAAGAAAAGTTACTGTTACATAATTGTTTTAGAAGTTTTAGAAGTTTTAGAAGTTGTTGAATGTTGCTCTTAGAGCACTCAGACCATGTTTTTCTTAGCACTGTTAGAGTTATGCCTGCAATAATCTCTCTATCTCTTCTCTTATAAGCTATTCAATGGACTAAACCTTCCTTGGAAACCTCCTGTCATTGTTTTAAGCACAGAAAAAAGTCTAAAAGTTATGTCTGGGGTACTTGAAGGAAAAGGAATTTGGCCATTCTACAAGTTTTTTTGTGACTTTTTATAATTACCGAAATAGTTTTTTGGGGTATATTATACTGTTTTTAATCTGCTATTTAATAAATAATTCCCGTATTTCTACAGTATTATGCTTGTCTATTTATTTATTGCATTTTAAAATTGTCCAATAATTTATATTTTCTTCATAAAACTAAGATTTTAAGATGCAATTGCTGAGTAATATTATATCATTATCATGCATATTAATGTTATAATTAGTATACGAATTATACTGGATGTCCAAAAAAAATAGTTTCCCCCTTTTATTTTTAACGGCTGTAATCTTTCAAACGATCTTCTACGTATTACTAGGGAGCTCTAAAGCATTTTTACGACAATTTTGTAATCCATTCTCCTTGACCTAACATTTTACAAAGGGTATCTTTATTTTTTTGCAAATAAAATTCAGCAAATTTTAGTTTTATTTTTGACGCGTAGCTAAAGATATGACCAACAACTTTTTACTTTCAATTTGCCATAATTGCACCACCAATATGCTAGTAATTGTGATTGTTCTATTTTGTCAACCCTATTGTAAATGTCGAATGGAAAAGTAACAGAGTGAGAAATTCGTATCACACTCGATGTGTAAGGAAGTAAAAGAAGCGGTTCTCAAAGTCCACCTTAGCTAAGCCCCAACGTATCTGCTGTTTTATTTTACTCGCACCAAAAGGTCTTTAGATGTTATCACATTATCAGAGTTTCAAGTTCTTTCTTGCAGCCACAAGTCGAAGGAAATTATTTGCTTTTTTCTTTTAAAACGAAATCCCCCCCCCTTCCCCACCCTCAAACGAAGTAAATAGAGAACGATTCGGTGGTCTCAATTATGCAAAAATCTAAGCTTAGATTAAAAATGTTTCAGAGCAAGATTGTGGCTTATACGAAATATTTTATTTTTAGTGTGGAAAAGTTACAATTTTTCGGATTGTGTAAAAATGACTAATAAGTTAAAACTAAAAAAAATAATAAAAAATAAACCAGTTCTTATTTTTTGTTAGCTTATTATTTTAACACATGCTCAAAAGATAGGGTCCTACACCTTCTTGAATCAAAATAAAGTTGCAAGAGTAATAAATCGTCTTTTATTGACATTTGACTGGAACAGACCTTTTTCATCATAGCCTTATGTCCATTTCATCCACGTCACAAGTACACTAGTCTTGCCCAGCTAACCATTATCCTCCATCTTAAGGAGATCAAATTTCATTTTTACTCTTACCTTACCTTACCTTATATACCTTTATTGAAATGGCGACCTAACTCAATAGGTAGTTTAAAGCCAAGTATGAATGAGGGATGAGTGTAGGATGATTGTGGCGCGATCTTGTAGTCTTGTTACTGACTAAGGCCGACATTCTCCTTAGACAGGACTGTTAATTCATAGCCCAACAGCCAATGGTATCTAGGGACCTACAGTTTAACGTGGGATCCGAACCACAATTTGATTGCCTTTTAAAAATTTAATCGTCATGCTAATTTAGTAGTAATTTTTATTGTAAAAATTCTAATAAGAATATTTATTTTAAGAAATAAAAAAAACAAATTGTTATTTAAGATACAACGTATTTATCTGTAAATATGTTGTTTCATTGTAAAATAAAAAACAGTTTTTAATTTTTATGGATAAGAACTCGTCCCATGCACATGTCTTTAAAAGTCCGATGTGGGACTATTTTGCGATAAATTTTTACTATATTTTAATTTATTGCCCAATAAAGATTATTTTACTTGGGAAAACAACATTGTCACTACAAAAGACGTATAAAATAATTTGGTGTGTAAATAATTTATAATTGAACATTTACGAAAATTAAACAATTTTCTGATTCAGGTCACTTTTGACAGGGTAATGTATTTATAGTTCGCTGTCGCCATTAAGTTTGAAGTATATTACGGTTTCCACGACAGCAGTAATGGTTCGCACGCAAATAGTTTCTCGCCAACTCCTGCAATGGTTTTAATATCCACACATGCAATAAAGTCATTCAACTGCATTTCATATCAGGCTTTAGTGATTAAAGGGGGGAATAATGAAAATAGCTGAATAAGTAATGCTTTAGAAAATGGAGTTTTATAAGACAAGACGAAATTAAAAATTTTGCAATAAAACACCCTTTTGTTTGAAAACGATTAAGCTTATTTTTAAAAGGGTTAACAATAAAAAAATACAATAATGGTTTTATAACGATACTTATGGAATAAATTAAACAATGACGGTTTTAATGAGCTTACAAGACGAGCTAAACGAATAAAAGCGAACCATAATCTAGGGACCTACAGTTTGACGTGGGATACGACGCACAATTTCGGCCTCATTTATACGAGTTGGTATAATTATAAGGATGGTCTTAATGTTAGAACTAGTATTCACTAGTGCGGACGTTAATCCCCACTAGGGAATATCGCATCCACAACCCATCGCTTATAACTATCCACAATTCGTGACCTCCAAGAGGCTGGATTACAGGACGACAACGCCACCATCCCAATAAAAATATTATAGATATGCAGATATGTTTTGATGATAAGCTACTTTTCAAAATATATATATATAGATTAGTAAGAAAATATTGTCAATATCTGAACGTATAATCCGATATGGACAAATATTAAATAAACAAAGCATTACCAAACCCAATAACAAAACGCATCCCCAACCACAGCTGATTCCACATTGTTTAAAGGTTTTCAATTTATAAACAATAAACATTACAGACCCACCATTACGTTCGATTAACATCACCACCAAAACGTAATCTGCAATTAGGATAACATTTTATAGCTTTCGATAATTTCTATTTCATCCATAAATTTCTACGAACTTGGCAACAATAGTGTTAGTATTTTATTGTCTGATTCTCCTTTACCTAATATTTAATAAAGCTTTACAAATATTTGTTTTTTATACTTTGTACAAATTTATACTGGGTGTCCACAAAGTCTTGCCTTGATAAAGAAACATAATAGTATGAAAACAAATAATGGTGTAATAAAGTTTGGTTTTACGTTTTAATAAGTGACTTCTTATGTTTTTTTTTTTTTTTTTTTTTTTTAGATATGTATAAACTCAATACACCTTTTTTTTGTGCACCTCGGGTAGCTTTCAAATCTTTTAGGTAACTTTTTAGTTCGTTCTAGGGTTGGTTAACATTTCCTCTTTCACCAAAATGTGCAGATGTGTCATTACTTCTTGATACCTTTTACATTAGGTGCTTCAAAATGTTCAAATGAAAAGTCTGTCTTTGTGTAGAAATAGAGCAGTGCATAAGTGTAATCCGTAGGACACACTGTCAATAATTGACAGTGTGTCCTACGGAAAAATACAGAAGAGGTAGTGTGTGCAAGAGAATTATTCTCTTGCAGACTCACCATTCATTGTAAATAAACTGCATTGTTGTCAATCAGCTGAGTTTAGGTGTTACAAACTTCGTGAAAAAAATGAAAAACTAAACTAAATTCGCTTGAAAACAAGAAGTGCAAGATGCGTGTGGCTCTATAACGTTTTCCTACAGCAAAATTATTAAATCAGGACAAGACTTTATGGACACCCGGTACATCGGTGTATAATATAAATGCCTTTTCTTAATTCATATTGTATATCTTAATAAGCTATTGAAATAATTTGGATACACATACAATTAATTAAATATATAGGCCTACTTTAACATAATAATTGCACACACACAAGGAAAGTACGTTAGCTAATTATAGTAATTTCATACATCGTTACGTTCCTCTTTTCACACTTTACAAGAAATAACAATTCCATGGAGTAAACAAGCAGTATATTTATATTTTAACGAGTTTTTTCAGGCCGAAAACGGGTCATTATTTTCCTTTGTGCGTCAAAGTTTTGTCCGAAGTTAATGATTGGTAGTGAAATGGAATGATTTAAAAAGTCATTCATTTGTCAGTAATTTGCCTTTGAAGTAAATATAAAACATAATTTGTTGGAAACGGGTCTGCTCCAATAATTGGAAATATTTCCAAGAAGAATCTGTTGTTTACTAAAGCCTTTTGTAATCAAAAGAACGTGAAATATTTCGGTAACGTTTTATTTCAATAACAATTATTATACTATAGCTCGGTTAAACATAATCATTACTAATTTTATATAATTAAAATCATTGTGTATAACAGTTTAAGAATAGTAATCTACTATTGTCATTCAATAAAAAAATGTATAACTAAAATGAAAATAACTATAACTTTTCACAACTCTTATTACACGAAATTGTATTTGAGGTTAAACTTGCACAAAATATCCTTGCGTTAATGTTTACAAAGAAAATTAATAGTGGATCCGAATCAACTGCCAAACAGACGAAATATTAATCATACATACAAAGTAATTTAGATTTATTTATGAATTTCAGTAGGGCAAAATCGATGACCAACATTAATTTGTGGCTTTGGCAACACTGTTTTGGGGATTGATTGTTTGGGTTGCGGTGAAAAGGGGACACCGATTATGACTGTGGGTTTTGGTAATTTTGATGTAATAAGCGTTTAGATAAATACATAACTGTGCACATATTACTTCGTAAGCTCAAAAAGTAATGTACTCTTATAAGGTATATATCTAAAACATTGAAGTATATTGTTTAGCAACGATATTGATGATTATATTCTTTGTTTGAAAATAAACACATAAAAATGACAATACTAGCGTTTTGCATTAATAGTAAATTATTCTTACTATTGAAAATTAGTTTTTCAAATTAGAAATAATAAAATAAATAATTTATTTATGTTTGCCCCCTGGATTGATGATGACAATGATAATAATAGGTTACAACACCTTTACGTCTTCAATCCAAAACATTTGTCTTCAGATTACTAGTTTCTGAATCGCAATTAAATGTTTTTATTTTGTACGTTCGTTATGTCCGTGTTGTGTGTAGTAAATGTTTTTTTTTTTTTTTTTTTTTTTTTTTTTAATTTGACGAGAACTGACAGTGTTTTTTAACTTTTGACACAAGATTTGAAAATGGGACTGAGGTCCCGAAACTAGTCATATGAAGACAAATGTTTTGGATTGAAGACGTAAAGGTATTGTAACCTATTATTATTATTAAATATTATTTAAATAAATAAATGAAAAGCTTTCATATAAAATCTGCCATTTACTTGAGAAAGCAATTCCTTGATTCTATTGAAGTACAGAGTTCTTATAATTTATTCTTTCTATTTATTTTCTAGCAATAGAAATACTAACTGCAGTGCAATTACTGTTTTAGGTCGAATAGTCTATGTATAATGATGATAATAAATGCATGCAAAAGCATCAATGTGGACCATTACCATTATTATCAATAGAATCAATTTGTCCTATTTTTACCTCAAATATCAATTTAAATAATACATCTGAAGTGCTACGGATGAAACCAAATGCTTTCATTGTTCCATATTTTCTAATGCAATTTCAATAGGAATTGCGATATTTTTGTTCATTGTGTATTTTATTTATTGTTTTGTTATTGTACTACACTGTATTCCTGTTACACTTATTGTAGTCACATCTTTGTAAACTTTTTTATGCATGAAATATATTTGTCACTAGTGAATTTGCTTGTTTACATTATGGAATTAAAACAAAATATATCAAAAAAATTAACTTATTATAGGCTATGCAGAATACAGCTAAACTTTAAACAAACTAGATATTTAAAATAATATTTTTCCGTAATTTTCTGCAAATTACTTATATCTACTCTCGAAAAACATGATTATATTTTAATTACCAATAAAGTGAACCGTTTGATTTGATATAATATACATATTCAAAGAGTATTCAAGGTTTTCTTTAAACACTAAAAAGAATTTCCTAAAATCATAAATTAAGTAATTCAATCCCTGATACCTTCCCTCTATCACAATCTGAAAACTTATCAAGTTTTAAGTGAAAAAGTAGTAATTTATACTGGATTTGGTTTTATAACCACTATTTTAGTTGCCGGTTTAAATTTACTTAATAATATAAAGGATGATGTGTGAATAAAAAGTGAAGATTTTAACGAGTAGAGGGGTTAAAAATCAAATATCTACAATACAAATGAAATTCATGTAATTACAGTGGAAAAAGAAAATTAATTTGTAAAGTTTAGTTATTTTAATGTCATAACGTTGTTGTTGTAACGTTTCTTCGGAGACTGCAACAACTGAAAGGCGCCGACTCAGTATGATCGTGGATTACCCAAGCTTTAATTGGAAACTAAGCTTTCAGTTCAACATGAAGTGATAAACACCAACTTTAACCTTTTCATAAATTCACACCCCTCAAAACCTTTTTATGCATGAAATTTATTTTTGTCACTAGTAAAGCTTGTTCACATTATGGAATAAAAAAATACTAGAAACAAATTAACTCATTATTTTTTAATACAGTCATTATCATATGTAAGTCTAAAGTATTTTTTAATGTTTTTTAGAGTCTTATTACAAATGTTTCGTCGTAATTTTTTTTCTCCCTTACTATTTTGTATATATGATTGATAATCCGTTGAAATAAGTTACTATGAGTTGTCTATGTCCAGGATAAATTCATGTTTTAATTGTTTACATGTTTTGTCAAATTTGAGATGCTATGGGAATCTGATATTTTGTCATTATGTTATATCGATCGTAATTTAATAAAATCTTAGTCTTATACATTATAAACACTCTTTTATTAGCATGAAATGTGTTGTTGCAATCAGAAATTAAAAACAAAAGTCTAAAACACTCAAAAATATATCTACACTTATACTGAAAAGTTTAGAGACGGTAAAATATATGAAAAGATGAAAAATGACAATCGATTTCGACCTGAAACACTGATCATCATCAGGCCCAAAGAGATAATCAAGAGAGAAATGACAAAATATAAAATAATGATAACATGTAAAGTGTTATTGAAAAATATAATATATTATCTTTTGTGTTTATATTCAACATCTAAATAATAACTTCAGTCTACAATATTTTTTTATATACTTACAGTAAAGTAAACACTAATTTTAAAAATTATATTCTCATTCCAAAGCACTTTAAGCTTTCAAGTCATTAAAATTTTATATTTTTGAGATAAAATTTACTATAAAATTAGATTTGTTAAAATTGATAAGATCCAATATATATTAAAAATAAATTAATAATTAAGGAGAAATATTAAATAAATTAACTGATAACCTCACTTAACTTTCCTGTATGTTTATTATTACAACAAATAAGTTCATCGATCAAAATTCAATTTAGGTCCAAGGAGAAATTTCTAGGAGCAATATCCTAGAGATAGGCAACTCTATGAGCGAGAAAGAGAGAGGGATGCCGGAGAAGAGAGAGAGGGTAGAGGCTGGTGACCGTTACCAAGGTAACCACCCCCCCCCCATCCCCCCACCAAACCACCCTCTCTCTACCAACCCCTGAACGGCTACACGCTGCCGTGGTCCTGCTTGGCAACAACGAATGAGCCTCGGTTTTTCCAAACTCAAATTTAATAATTTCAAGTGGTGATTTTCATATTGAATTTTTTTTAACTGTGTGTTAAATATTTTAGGATTGAATACAAGCGATATGACTGAGTGTTAACGAATTATTAATCTGTAAAGCGAATTAAAAACCATTAATATAGAATACATCGTAATTTAAAACTTTTAAAAGGCCTTTTTTATATAAACAAATTTTAATACTTTCCTTGTAAGGTATAGTGATAAAAATCTTATAAATTATTATAATTCAAATATTGTTTGAAAATAAAAACGTATTACTCTTACTTTGCCCAAAAGCGTGATAACGAAATGTTTAAAATTATTATAAAGGATGTTATAAGTGAATTAAAAGGGCCATTAAGTACCATTTATTAAAAAAAACTATTATGTTTTGTGCAGGGATTCAGTATTAATACTGTTAAATACTCTATACTGAATATTTAGTACTATATGTAAAATTAAAGAATCTTACTTTGTTCAGTACGATAAGTAAAAGAATTAACTTCCAGGCTTTATTGATTTATTAAATTTATTTTACTTACAGATTAAGAAGTTAAAGCTTTTTCCACCAACCTGTAACAGATAAGAATTTCTTTATGAAAATAGTCGTATAATTTCATTACAAAATCATTTTGCAAGTAACGCGGAAATTCTAAAGAAAAATCATTGCAATCGACATAGCACAGTTGGCGTAATTGTTGTTTTTTTAAGCGTTAAGTGCTGCCAACTTAAGGGACGAAATATTCCCACTATTCTGGCCATCTGTTGCCACATTACTTTCCAGGCTTATGTTGCTCGGAATTACTAAAGCGGTCTTTTCTTTCAACAAACCTCTGTAAATCACATAATTTACCTTAAGTCCAGCATCATGTGTGATTAGAGTTACGAGAAAATAATTTAAAAATCCATTGTTTAGCACCTGAACTGTGAATTTAAAACTAATAATAGGTTACATACCTCGTCTTACAGTTCTAATAATATCGTAGTAAATTACGACATGTTTCGCCGCTACTGCGGCACCTTCAAGTAGTCACAAAAATGTATCATCCGAAAAGGAGTCGTTAAAAAGTTAAAATTGACGAACACAACACAGTCACAATAAATAAATAAAACATATACGACACAGACACAGTTAACATTCCGGGAGTATTATGTTGAAGATGCCGTAGTAGCGGCGAAACATGTCGTAATTTGCTACGATATTATTTGAACTGTAAGACGAGGTATGTAACCTGTTATTAGTCTAAGATAATTTTGATAGACCTTCGTTTGTAGATACCGTGATATAGGCTGTTCAGTTTGAAATTCTCTTTCACCTCATTGTTCTCCTTAATTCTGTAACGCGGTAGATAAGGTAGTTGAAAAATCAACCTTCACAATGTTAAGTTTAGTAGGGAATTGAGTAGTTTATGACCAATGATCATTTTAGTTTTTTTTTTTTTTTTTATAAAGAATTTTTAAAGATTTTTAAAGTATTTTTATAATAACTATTATCTACCCCACTATAACGCCAATCTAAATACTCCCTTTGTTAAATTACACGTTATGACGTTGAAGTGTATAGTTATTTCTAGTTTTATTTTCACAACTGGTACAAATAAAACAGTCTTGAAATAATAAAGTACACACAAAACATGTATTATAATACTTTGTCCGTGTAATTTATTTAAAGTTTCCATTTATACTTCTTAAAATTTTTTCAGCCTTAGCAGTTTTGTGTTTTAAATTTTACAGCTGTTCCTCACTATTTTTTTTATTTTTTTTATTGCTAAACTTTGGCTTGGAAGCTATTTTCAATTTCTCTGGAGCATACTAATGACTGCATTCTATACTTTATTTTTATCATATTAAAATAATCTGTAAAATAATATGATAAACCCCTTTGGTAAACGTTTTAACTACTTGCTATTCTTACACGTCCTACTGATTTTCATTTGAAGTAAAATTGTAAACAAGTAAATTATGTTATTTCATAATCGACATCCCTGGTATGATATGTCTAAGTTCACTCCCGCAGTCACTGCCAGCGCCGTTGCTGACAGCTCTGAAAAGCTCGAGCTTGACAGATCGCTGCCTAAGCTTAAGCTTAAGCTGCTTATTTGAGCTGCCAACTGTCACAAACAATCTGGCTGCTCCATCCTGTCTACACAGGGTATCCGACAACGCGTACATGACACGCTGTTACTGACTAGACTTGTTACAATCATGCTGGATGGTAATAATAACTCATAATTGATCATAATATTGTACATTTGAAAGTGGGGTATTTCTTACGGATTACTCTTTTACTATTAGACCGATCGTTGTGATAGATTTTTTTCTGGATTTAAGTAAATGCATTATCGAAGACGAGAGTGTGAATATATTCATTTTAAAAGTAGGCCTACATCAAGCTTCGAATACACACAGGATTTTTAAGCTGTCTATCTTTTTCTTATTAATCAGCTAACTTATGCAATTTTTTACAGAAAAAGGTTTTCTAGATTGATGTAGTTCGACAATACAACACAATGTAGAAGTCCAGTTTTATTAGGCCAATATCAGTCTAATAAGAGGTGACAGAGAAAAACGAAAGGAGACCAACAAATTTAGGTCTTCTTTTACACTTATAATATACTTTCCTTGATTAAGCATGAGTATTTAATAGATGTTAAAAATTGTATCTTTTATTTTAACCTTTAATCTATCTATATTTACAAAAGAGGATGTTGTTATATAAAAATTTGTGATCGGTAACATATTTGTGATTGATGGACTCGGAAACCATACCGGACCGTTTGCCATGAAACTCGGTATACATATGTTAAATTTCATGGAGAAGGTTTGAAAGGATAGAAAGTTTGAACTAGCTGGGTAGCTGAGTGGTTATAGTGCTCGCCTTTGAATCCAAAGGTTGACGGTTCGAACCTGAGAAAAGTTAGTAGCTTTTTAAAGGTTCGATTCCGGACCCAGTTGCCATTTGTCATTGGGCTATTAATTAATGATGCTTTCTAACAACTGGTCGATGTTAAAAAGTAACAAAACTGGGGTTTGGACCGTTCCCCGTCAAAACATCAAAAAATGCCACTGGTGTAGATACACAAAAAAATGCCATTAGTTTTTTATAACTCTCAGAGCTTAGCCCTAAGAACGTCATAAAAGTACCCATGTCAGTTTTTTTGTAGTTTTTAATCAGACTTGTTTATAAACACAACACACGGCATAATGTTTTATTGTAATTAATTCTATAAACATCTGTTCTCTGGTAAGTACTGAGGGAAGTTCTCATTTAACGTATTGAGAGAAGATAAGTAATAAAAAACTAGAGAATATTATAGACTTGCGGCGAGTGCGAGTAACGAACGAGCTCACCTGAAAGACAAAAATCCCCATGTTGGTATTGCAAAGCCATTGTTGGTAGCAGCTAGTGTCATATAGGCCTAACCCATTAATAACACAATCAAATCTATATTTTGATAGGCAAGCATGTTTCTTTTCTTCCTTTTTTTCTTAGCTCGTGTGCATCGTAGGATAAATCCTTACATATTTTTAAGGAGGCATCGCCCTGTAGATGAGCAAAATCAAATTATAATTCATACGGTCCCCATGGCTACGCCCTACAGGCATTCAAACTTTCAATGCTAATCTTATGAGGAATGCTAATAATTATGTGGTTCAATGTTATCAAGAAGTGTGGTTGATAAAATCATTGGACAGCTGTTAGTGTTGAAAAAACAAATGCTAGCTAAACAAAAAAAACATATTTCAGCAATAAAATGATAGCTCTTCCCCGCGTCTTCACTTGCGTTTGCGTTACTCGCCGTCAGGTTGAGATCGTATTTATTAAATAAACGTTTAACATAAACAAATGTTCTTTAGGGGGAAAAAAACAAATCAGAATTAATCCTGAGGCTGAAATATTTCTAGTATAAACGTGTTTTTTGTTTATCATAAAAACTAAATCTTTTTTAAAATTGCGAATAACTCCTATAACAAATAATTTTATAAAACTTTTTAATAAGCACCACGAACAAAAAGTTAGTATTGAGAACTATCATGCCAGAACTACCAGCAGCCTTTATCTTTTATCCATACGAGTCTTAATTCTAACTTTGTTATTAAACTTTGTTTTTTGTTTGCAGTATCGTATCCTTTACTTTGTATTCGGCTGTTCTCTTTAAAGTTTGGACTCGAGAAACATGGGGAAACTGTATGAAACAAAGAAAAACAATACTTTGTTGAATCGTATTATTACATTTGTATGGAAATGATTGAAGGAAGTTTGAGCTATTCAGTAAAGTGATTGTAAGCTAAAAAAACTTTAGGTTTTCTCATATTTTACTCATAATGTTAAGGTCGAACAAATCATGTTAGTAAACATATTTAAACAATTATATTTATAAAACAACGTTAAAACTGTTTTAATAATCATGTTAAAATGCAATAATTTAAAGGGCCATTTTGTAAACAAATAATTTTTTTTAATACATTAATTGTTGTGGTGGAAATTTTTTAGCTATCACAATTAAAGAGAAAATCCTGAATAAGAATACAAATTGGTTGATTTACTTGATGATTTCATTGAAATACAATTCATAATTAGTCCTAACTAAAGACCAATCTATGAACCTATGAATATATTTCACTCATTACTAGTTGCACCAAATCAACCTAATTGATATTACTGTTCATAACGGACTAATGCATTTCATATAACATAGGGTTAATCATTTTCGGCAATCGCTGAAAACCGATTTTTTAAAATTGTTACGTTTGTTCCGTGGTTATTTTGAACTCCGTCAGAGGATTGCGCTTCTTGTAACTGAGAATAAAAGAATCAGCTTCCCAAAACAATTCAATGTTTACTTACATTTTTAAACAATTATACTTTTTCATAAAAATTATCTACCATAAATCTAAAGTGCTTTTTTGAAACCTCATTCTAATGTGGATAGATTGACTATCAGCTCTGTTATACATAAAATTTGTAAACTATATCGTGGTTAGAGAATTTCATTGCAATAGAAACGACCTAAATAATGTTCTTAATCCATTAAAATATTACTAAAAATAAAAAATAGTTCAATTAAATAAAAAAAGAGGCCCCAGAATTCTACCCCCAGGAAAAGTATAATTTTACGTATAATTTTACGTATAATT
The DNA here is from genome assembly GCA_030545055.2 of Neoaliturus tenellus. NCBI lineage: Eukaryota > Metazoa > Arthropoda > Insecta > Hemiptera > Cicadellidae > Neoaliturus > Neoaliturus tenellus. The sequence continues at coordinate 194,389 of JAQYXR010000099.1, forward strand.
AATACGTCACAGGAATGGGGGTAGTTTTCCGGCCACAAACTTTTGAAGAGAATACATTATACTCTACCGTGGGTACGCACTTTTATAATTTATTTCTATAATGAACCATTTAAGCCATATTTTATTAGTATAGGCCTACTAGGGGTGGGAATCTACCCCCGGAATATTACCCCCGGAATACTACCTCAGCAAAACTATCCCAGAAATTCTACCCCCAGCAAAACTACCCCCAAAAATCGAACTCTTGTCCACAGAGACTGAATTGTTAATGTGAGTGAAGGTTGATAATAATAAACTAAAGCAGCATATTATAGAACCTGTCGGCGAGTGAGGGTGATGAACGAGATCACTTGAAGGGTAAGTAGTATTAATTTAAAATAACATAATTATTATAAAATATAAATTGTTAAAATACCATAACACTTACACAAAATACTACAGTAGCGGCCACGAAATCAGGCGGGTGACTGAAAACGCGATGTTGTCACATGGAACCAAAAGATGATAGAGATTGTTGAAAATTGCGTACTTTGATGCACACACTGGCAACACTGAGCACCCAGCGTTGCCTAGACCATATGTTGAATGTACATTCTATAAAAAATGATCAATTATAGTGTCATTTAATAAAACAGATAAAAACTTTGACATAAAATAAAACATATGATTAAATTAATAACCACTGGAAATTTGGCAACGTTGCAAAATCATTCACCCGCCTGATTGTACGTGGGAATGATTTTCAAGGGGTAGGATTCGCAGTCTAGTCCACTGGGGGTAGTTTTACTGGGGTAGAATTGCTGGGGGTAGAATTCCGGGGGTACAAATCCGGCTGGTGTTTGGTTTGCCATTATGTTAATTTAGAACAACCGAATTAAATAATAATGTATTTATAAAACTGGGGCACTTTTCGGGCCGCGAGCAAAACTTCATGCCACTTTAAGCTCCACCCTTCGTGAAGACAAAATGACGAATAGTTTTTTCATGGGTGTACTATTTGGTTTTTGGGGGTAGAATTCCGCTACCCCATAAAAAACTGATTTCAAAAAGTAAATTAATTCAAACGTATTGTGTCACAGTTTAGAAACAAGTTTTCACTAAACAATATAAGTAATGGAACATAACATTTTTAAAAGTAACTTAATTACGATTTCCATTAAGCAAAATTGCTTGATTATCATTGATCTCTTTTCATTCGCCATTCCGAGAGAGAGCATTTGGCCCCCGTCGCAGTCGCAATGCTTTGGCCAATGTCATTTTTATTTATTAGAATTGGCGGTTATCCAATACCATTACGCTTCTTTTTCGATGGTTTTCTAGTTTTGAATACCAGTATTAGGATTGTAGTTGTGCTCATTTTAATATTATCTATATATATATAATTCCGTAAGCGAATCGGTCCCCACGAAATATCTCGAGTTAGAAGAAAGATAGGGTGACGTATGATGGCTCATTTTAAAGCTTGAGGACCAAGGACGCAAGGAAAAATACCAGAATTATGAAAAGTTACCTGGGCTTTGCCCCATTGGACCTTGAAGTTCCAATGTTAATCTAATGTGAAGACGATCTTTAGATCTACACGTGTGATTAAACAGATGTTCCAGTGTTTTATCATAAACTCAGCTTATTATTGAGCAGATATTTTGAGTTAAGATAACCGTATGCTTATAAGCTTATAAAAAATTGGCAATGCACTATAAAAAAGGAGAACACTTACAGTCATGAACGGATTACGGATCCACAGGAGATTTCATTTTCGTGGCCACATCTATGTCATTAAGGAAACAGGAGTGGAATGATGTTTTAAGCTGAATATACCAAAGTTAAAATTGGATTGGATGTGGCATGGTTGATATAATGTTTGTCTTTACTCACTGAATGTCGTTTGGTTATTACATTACTGATTTATATATTGGCTATTGAGTTGTTTGAGTTGAAGAGTTGAATCGTTTTGTTGAGTGTTTGTTTATTTTCGACTGAATTATTTTATGTAAACTACTAAAATTGGATAACCTCTCTATGAGGAATATTTTGTTTTGGTTTTATCCATTTGGCTTCTTTCTTTACGTAGGTCGTAGGGAAACAACAAAGGCCTGTTTATCCATAAAGACGGGGAATTTTTCATGTAAATGATAGTTTGTGAAAACTAACAATATCATTAAGTGTCCTACTACATTGACGAAAAGACAAAATCGACTAAAATCAAAGGACGAGGGACGTCGGTGGTATGGAGGGTAAGGGGGCATGGGGGTACGGGGGAGACATGGGGGAAAAAGGGAGCACGGCTGGCGGCACAGGAGGGCACAGAGGTGCGTAGAGTGATGGCGGGGATGGCAGCATGGGACCGTGGGGGAGCACAGGGGTGCGGGGATATGGGGGCATAGGTGGCATGGGGGTCACGGGCGCCACGTGGGGGATCAACGTCGGGCATGGGGGCACGGAAACATAGGGGGCTCGGGGGCACGTGGCGGCGCGGTGGTGGGAAGGCACAATGGGCACTAGGGGCGTCGGTGGCACGAGCAACGGGGGGCAGATGGGCATTGGAGCACGGAGGAGGCTTGGGATCATAGAGGCATGGGGACATGGGGAAGAAGGGTAGGCGTATGGGCATGGGAGTACCGTGGGTACGGAGGCATGGGGTCAAGAGGATTGTCGGGGGCACTGGAGTTATGGGGCACGGGGATATAGAGGGCATATGGGGGAATAGTGGGCATGGGGGCACGGGGGTATGGGGGCATGGGTATGGGGGCACATGGGGTACTAGAGATGTCGGTGATTGGGCATGGGGGGAATTGGGGAAGAATGATGAACATAGAGGGCACGGGGGCCATGAGGAAGAACTACGGGCATGTGAGGATGGGAGAATTGGGGGCACAGGGGCATGAGGGGGCAAGGGAGTATGGGGGCATGGGGAGTACTCGGTCCCAGAGGGCACAGGGGGTTCAGGAAACACCGGTCAGGAGAGGTGAACGGAGGCACGGGGAGGCTTGGGGTCACGGCGCATGAAGGAATGAGGTTCACAGAGATCCAGGGTGAAGGAAAGTACAGTATTAATGGGCTTACGTTGTATTGAACTATTTTATTTACTTGAGTAACAACTTATCATGAACATGTTTAAGGTTAAAACTATTTTTGCCGCGTTCGGTAATATAATAGTAAAATATTTTTTTCCACAAAATAGACTGCTGTACTTTAATACAGGGGAAATGTATTTTGTAAATTACTTATTAGATACCGCAAAAAAGTTTTGTCAAGGTTAGGAAACTATTTTATTAGAAAACCCAAACGTGTAAATTCATTCTACAGCTTGGGGAAAATACAGCAGTTCTGTAAGGAGGTGATAAATTGAATCTTATTTTTGGAGACATCACGGTTTCGATTTTTAGGGGCCTTCGCCCCTACAAGCCACTAGTTTATCTATATTTTGATGAAGAAGGTCAGGTTTGTAGTTATAATTTCGTATAGTATTCGTGAAGTCATGAATATGAATATGAAAAAAGAGCAAAAGGAAAATTAAGTAGTCTAACGTTTTAAAATGAAATTAATATAAAGTCATTTTCCGGCAAAAAAGTTACAGAGCAAAACATAAAAACAACGATCTTTTATAACGTTGCCCTTACTGAGTTAGGCAATTCCTGTGAGTGGGGAAAATGTTCACCAGTGTCTGATTGATGCTTGAGGGCGACATAAATCACTCTATTTTGATTGCTCCATAAATTAATTAAGTGACTTACACAAATTTATTGAACTTGTAATAAAATTGGTTTTCCAATTTCAAAATTTGCAATTGGTTTTCAACCTTAGGTAAAATTCTTTTTTATCATTTGAGATAAAAATTACGGCAATGCGTTTTACTAAAAATCGTATAATTTCAAAGTATAAATCTCAAACCATGCTTATTAAATTATCCTAACATACTGCTTAGAAATTTTGCTGTTCGCCTAGTACTCTAGCCTTATTGAAAGTAAATGGATAGTAGAAATCTAAAAAATTTGTTTGTTTTAGTTAGTCAACCTTCTATAACCACAAAAGATTACATTTTACTGTATTTAGATTAATTATAAATAATTTAAATGCACATAATTTTTTGTGTTTTTAAAGTACACTTGGTATTTTGGATGGATTTAGGATTTTTTTCTATGTAAAAACCTTACCTCCTGAAAATTCGTTTGGTTTTAACACATTACATAAAGCAATTGGTAAAGTCCGTTTAAATTATAAAATAACTAACCCACAGATTAAAGTGCAACATTTGTGACATTTCTTTAACTGTCAATCCTATACTCTTATACGAGCAATGTTTGCTTGTTTGCTTGTTTGCTTGCTTGCACAATTATCTCAAAAACGGCTCCGACGATTTCCTTCAAATTTTGGAATATGGGGGTTTTGGCCACCAGAAATCGATTGGAGCTGGTCCCATAGCTGGGAAAATCCGGTTTTCGCGCTAGAGCCCTTCAAAGATCCCATGTTATCCTTATGGAAATTTTTTAACTGAACAAAAATCAGCTGATAACTGTAGATAAAATAAACCAATGTGTTACATCTTTAACCTGTGGTTTTAGGAAAATCATACCAATGTGCAGCAAACCTTCCGCCTGGCGAGTGAGCGGAGCGAACGAGCTTTGTGTGAGAAACGAAAGTAATAATTTTACCGAGCTTAAGCTCGGTCCCCCTGGTACTTAATTTATAAAATGACCTACTACTTAGTTTTCTTTAAATTATTTGGAGTGCTGTACATTACATACTTAGGCATATTGACAGCTTACTAATATAAAAGAAAATAAACAAGTTCAAAATATTAGAAAGTATTGTTACTGAAAAACAGAACTCTACAAACCTCACTTGAAAAACAAACTACTTTCTACGCTATTATAAGTTGCAATTGCAATAAATTTTAACTCGAAACTCAGTTCCGTTATTCTCTTTTACCCTCTCCTCGTCGTAAACAATGTTAGCAATGGTGATAACGAAAGTTTGAAAACATAAGTAGCAGTTACACATACAAATACTTTCAAAACTTTTTATTAGTCCGCGAGGAACTTTTTATTGCATTTTCGTTCTTTTTATTCGTAATTTTGTTACTTTTAATTAACTATCTACCATCGATGTACTAATATTCTAGTGACAAAGGTAGATTAGAAAATACAAAGGCCATATCATGTGGCGAAAAATATTGAATGAATTTAAAGAAAGGTGTAATCAAGGACAACTTAAATATAATAACAAAATTACAGTATTTATTACTTGGCACTCTAAAACATTTTAGATGCAAACGATATCCAAGCAAATATGCACAGGTGTTAAATTTATAGCCTGCAAAATTTCCAACGTCTTTGAACACAAGTGGCGGGAAAATTTAAATGGCGCGGATCCACGAATTGGCTCTAATTTCTGGACCACTTCACTGGTTCGCCAGTCTGACCTGTCTGATGTCTGACCGTCTGTGTCTGTGGTGTCGCTGGCACCGCTCTAAACTTATGCGCCAAAAATACCGCTTCCGCTCTCCTAGTAGCGGCTTGACAGTTGGTAAATATTTGCTTTGTTTCATGTATAAAGGCTACTTAAGGTATTGTATTTTCATTGGGCCCTAAGTCATAGTTGGAATTGTTTTCCTTGACCTTTCCAATTCGCGTAATTATTTTAACGGGGAAGGTTGGTAGGGGAAATTTTTATTTGACTATTAATTTTAAATTTACACATTTCCTCGCATACTTAAAGTGTAGGGTTAGTCTTCATGTTAATTAATAGTTTATAACATAAATATTCAAAGTTTATGTTATAAACTAGTCCTAAGTTTCAATAAACTAGGACTATTTAGGGACGGGAGACCTTAGGCCTACTGCCTTTTAGCTTAACGATTATAATGATAATAATGCAAGTAAATGTAAAAAGAAGCACAATGTATGGTTCAAATATGGTTTAAGTACTAATTTTATGGCTTTAATTAATTTTTAAATAATTAAGTTAATGATTGCATACATTACATTATTTACATCATTGTAGTTTCATTAAATATCTATTTGATTTTTAATTAGACTAATTTATGCATGAAATAATTTGTAAGACTAATAATAGATTACATACCTTGTCTTACAGTTCAAATATTATCGTAGCATCATTAATTTCACAGTTCAGGGGATAAACAATGGATTTTAATAATTTGTAATGTTACTGCCAAAATTGCATCCTCTCTTGCATGAAGGAGATTCTCTCTTCATGAATGTTAATATTTCGTTGTTAATTCAAGCTTAACTGATCAAATGTTACAGTAGAACAAGCAAAAGCTCAAGATAGTCCAGCGTAAGCGAGCGGGTTTTATCTGAAGGATTCATTCACTATAAATGTAGATTTATTTCCGTAAGCAAGAAACACGTGTTAGTCGTCACTGGGGGAAGTATTTATACATTGCGGTCGTAAAATGTTTCCCGACGCGCCGGCGAAGCGGCTACGAGAGGGGCAGTCAAGCTGTGCATCTCTTAGACCACTTGGTATCGTTAGGATAAAAGTGTTATAACTTATTCGATACAAAACTAACATACTTCATTTCAATTGTAAAGCATATGTCGTGTATTTATACCCCTTTAGCATTTTATAACGTTGTGATGGACAACGGTCCAAATCCCAATCTTATCGACTTTTTGTTAGCATCATTACTTAATAGACCAATGAAAAATTACAACTGAATCCAGTATAGAACCTCGAAATAGCTATTGACTTTTCAGCATTGAACAGTAACCTTTGGATACAATGTGAATCCTGTAACCACTCTGCCAGTACCCCCTGGATGTGTTAATTTAGGAATGGTTGTTATCTACGTTTATCAAACAGAAATAAAAAATTGATAAAAAACCGAACAATGTCAAGAATGAATCTTATTTTTAACTAAACTTTTGGAAGCATACTTAGTTTTTTTTATGAAAATCATAAATATTTCCTCACTGGTTTTTCTCCCAACCTATCGTCAGAAGTGGTGGCCTAGGCAAATTTCATAGTTTAGGTTACGATTTAGTAATCAATTTTTAATAAGATTTTAGATTTCTTGGATTTTACATCATGGTGTTTGTCGTTTTCTTAAGGTCGTAGTGCCATCTTTAAAAAATTATTATTTTAAAAATTACAAATCTCAGAAGTTAATAATTAGACAGAATTATCTTTGATGGGCCGACAGAAGGAAGCTCGTCTTGCAGTATTAGCCGAGTCAGCAACGCTTTGCGGCTTATTTCTAATCTGCTCAACAATGGGGCAGCCGACAACGAGACATGCTAACATGCTGGAAATGCTTGCTATTAAGATGCACGAAAATAGTCCGATGGAAATTTTAACAGCTGTGTCCCCCCTCACCCCCTCTCGCCCTGCAATGTTGTCATTTTTGGTTATGTTTACCATGTGTAATACAGTATAAAAATGTGTTTTATAACCCCCGCCACGTAACTTGACGAATGAATTTTCACTACTATTCAGTTAAAATGATTGGATAATCAGCTGTTCTATAAAAAATTGCATGTAACGTAAGCTCGATGTTTTTGGAAAAGTACCCCCTCTCCTCCCCTCGCCCTACCCAGCTGTTTTTGGCAATTCGTCAACTTATATGGCGTGACCTATAGAATAAATCTGGCAACAATGCATCGACTCTCATCGGACTATTTTCGTGAATCCCACTATAGTAAAATGCCTGTACATCATCTACAGCAGACAACAAGTGTAGAATTATGTACCTATAGTGAGTGAGTTAATTATAAAACTGAAGTAATGGATGAAAGGAATAACATATGACTAGAACGCACAAAATAAAAGTTTGGAAACCTAAAATAATGTCTTCAATGATAACAATATTTGTTTTAATATAATTAGGCCTATGGAATATTCGTAGCTTCACTCTCGCTTTGGTTTAAAATTTATTTGTGAATTTTGATCTATGTTTTAATTTAAAAGTACGAGGGGGACCGAGCTTAAGCTCGGTAAAATTATTACTTTCGTTTCTCACACAAAGCTCGTTCGCTCCGCTCACTCGCCAGGCGGAAGGTTTGCTGCACATTGATTTTCCTAAAACCACAGGTTAAATATGTAACACATTTATGTATTTTATCTACAGTTATCAGCTGATTTTTGTTCAATTTAAAAATCTCCATAAGGATAACATGTGATCTTTGAAGGGCTCTAGCGCGAAAACCGGATTTTTCCCAGCTATGGGACCAGCTCCAATCGATTTCTGGTGGCCAAAACCCCCATATTCAATCAAAAAATCAAAAATCCTTGGAGCGAAAAAAAAGTTTGCCCGGACAAACGGAGCTTGTTTTAGAGTATAAGATAAAATAATAAGATAAGATTAATTTAGAATGAGCAATTGAATCAGTGTTTCAGCTTTTAGATTGCTGGGATGTATTCACTGGATTCATTTATACTTTATACTATGATAGATAAGATGAATTGTAAAAAGAAAATGCCAAATTATTAACGTTAAGAAGCTTGGTATTTGGGTTTTATTTGATTTCACTGATCAGTATCCAAGTAAACGTCAAAGACAACCAGTTGAACAAAATACTTTCTAAAGGTGTTGAATGATGTTAGCAACATGGCCCAAAAATAGTTAAAATAAACTTACGTGTTTATACTTCTATATATTGTGTAAAATCCATTCTCTCTAACAAAAACGCAATAAAATCAACACACTTTCTTAATTAAAATATTTCAGATTAGGGAAATTACTTAAAACAAAAATATTTATCAGTCCTCAATTAAATGAGTATCAAACAATCATCCTTCACTCGGAAATCTATTTTGAAACCCGCAAGAGAGCTGATTATAAATTCAAACAGTGTTGCCACTCGACCCTGAGCGCAAGAAATAAATTTCCCCCGAGGATCCCTCCTCAATTCGAATGTAAATAAACTCACAGTTTCATGTCCTGCCGGTCTGAGGCGTACCTTGGACGGACGCCGCAGGGGAATCTGCTTTCACCTGGATCTAAATATTTTCAAATTTTAATCTTGGGTTTATTCAAAATCCAGCACTTTCCCTAGGGAATTTTTATTTGATAGAATAATCGTGTTCTTGAAAGGTTTGGGAGTATTTGTTGGTTAGATTCATTGCTGGTGATGGGATGATGTTATTAAGAAAATAATTTCGACAGTTTGCTTTAATGATTAAGGAAAAATTATGTTTTGGAAATGCTAGTCTTTTAACTTATTTTAGTATTAATGAAGGCGTAAGTTATAATTTTTAAATTTTAAATCACCTAACAATGTTAATAAATCTGTATGTTTCAGATCTATTAAGGTTGTTTCGTGATGAAGTTGATTTTTTTACACAGTTTATTTACACTATTCTGCTGTATTATAAATTTCAGAATATAAAAGGAAATAGACTTTGAATAATCTACTTTGTCACATTAAAAAAAAAATTGTAAACTTACAAATACTGTTAATCTAAATTAGACGGAGAGGTAAAACATTATAAACCTTATTTCAGTTGAGGTTGACCACATTATCAGAAGAGTCTGCAGTACCTCCGCCATCTTGATTTTTAGTCCCGTAAGGACAATGTTAATTATATGTGTCTTTAAAAACACGGATTTGTCTTGAATTGGATTCGCATAAAACTTTAATATGTTCACCACAATGGTATGGCGGTTCATACGACGTGGTTACATTTTTAATAAACCTTCTAAAAATGGTTTACGTGGTTTAAAAATTGTGATAATATATTTTATTCGTTATTCGAGTGTATAGTTTTTTTAATAAATTTTCTATCACTTCAAATGAAAGATATTATGGTAACATTTAAAATGACATCAAGTTTGTAGTTTTCAGACGAAAAACAAACTTACAGTAATGTTTCAAATTTAACATTACAAGGAACGTAAGGGACAAAATACCGAAATGGCGCAGGTACTGCAAACTCTTAATACAGAACAAATTGTAGATTCAATGCTTATTTTGAATCTTTGAATATCAAAATGTATATTTAGAGCTACAAATGTTTGAAAACACTACTTTAACGTTTTTAAATAAACTAGTATGTTGCTCGAAATCGAGCAATTTATTTTAATACAATACAAATGTTACTTTTAGTTCTAAATAAATGACATCGAACCAATCCAATATTGTGAATATCTTTAATCATTAAAACTACACGTATTCACAGCTGATTATCAACAGATGTTTAAAATGCTTTATTCAATCCCAATGTTATTTAAACGGGAAATTTTGAGATTTCAATGGCCGATAGTGCCTTTTTTTAGCCCGATTCTCATCAGTTTTTGGCGGAAACAACTACAGACCAAGCCCTATCCAACGACACCAAAAACTTGAAAATCGGTTGAAAATTGTAGGAGGAGTTCTCAAGACAAAAAAAAAACCCTTAGCGTATTAAATAAGTACTAGTATACGTGTTGCTCGAAATCGAGCAATTTATTTTAATACAATACAAAAGTTACTTTTAGCTCTAAATCAATGACACCCGACCAATCCAATATTGTGAATATCTTTAATCGCCAAAACTACACGTATTCACAGCTGATTATCAACAGATGTTAAAAATGCTTTATTCAATCCCAATGTTATGTAAACGGGAAATTTTGAGATTTCAATGGCCGATAGCGCCTTTATTTTTAGTCCGATTCTCATCAGTTTTTGGCGGAAACAACTACAGACCAAGCTCTATCCAACGACACCAAAAACTTGAAAATCGGTTGAAAATTGTAGGAGGAGTTCTCAAGACAAAAAAAACCCTTGGCGTATTAAATAAGTATATAGATAAATAAAATATTTTTTGTATTATAAATCAGCATGTACAGTAAAAATTAAAAGTTTAGACTTAAAATTATTTAGAATAATCACATAATGTGTGACTATATCAAATACAAATTAAAAAGGATCCCTACACATAAAAAACTTAGCTTTCACATAAAAATGTTTATGACAAATGTTCGACAAAAATACTTATTTTATCCCAAGGCCCTTTACGTGTCTCTCAAAAAACAACTTCTTACATCAGAAGTGGGTATTTACATTGAGTCGAGCGGAGACACCGACGTCTCAACGGGAGTTCCCAGAGTCATTGACGAAAATAAAAACTCCGCTAGACAGCTTGGGGGCGGGGGGGGGGGATTGAGTTAGAGGAGGAGGGGGTAATAAAACTGGCGGTCCCGATATACCACCTTGAGGCATGCCTTGTCCACGGCTACAGCCCGCGACGATGCGACACGGATGTGGTTATGATGGACACGGGGGACCCGACACGAGGTCGCATGGCTGCTGGACGGTCTAGATGACAGAACAGAGCTTGTCCCTAGCTATGTGGTTGAATCGTGAGATATTTTGGGTTCTAAAAGAGATAATGTAATCTTTTTCAACAGGCCTACCAGCAATTTTTGAGTGCCTTGATTTTTTCAACACATTTGTAACGAATGACAAATGATACAAAAATAGCTCAAGACTTTGCAGTGTGGAAGTGGCAACAAAAATTAAACTACTATCTGAAATCAGGTGTTTTATATGCGCTTTATTGAATAATAAACTTACTTACTTTATATACTTTGTTGAAACCCGACACACAATATTTTTTAAAATATAATTAGGCTTACGGAAAATTCGTAACTTCACTCTCACCTTATGGTGCGACACACTTTTTGGTGCGTGTGTGAACTGAAAAGTGAGTGTGATGATTATGATGAATCATATAAAAAAAATTTAAATGAGTTAATCAGTAATGAGATTATAATCAGTAAAGTAGTAGTTCAAAATAGTTGATTGCGTCTAGGCATTACTATTTTAGGATTAGGCAGATTCGATGGGGTCTAATTTACATTGCTGTACGGTAATTATAATGTGTCTTGAAATTACAATCATAAGTATATATAATTGAATTATCCTTAAAAAGCGTTTGCTACAAAAATTTATAATTTAATTTACATGTCTATCACTAAATTGAAAATATGGGGATGATAATGTAGTAAAAAAGAACTGTTTTAGAAATGGATAACATTGTTAAAAACTATTAAGAAATATATACTTTACTGGCAAATTAAAAAATAGTGTTTGCTGAATAATATTAGCCTACAAGTAATAAAATTTAAAATTAAACTAATTTCTTCTAGACAGAATCAACTCTAAATTAACTTTTTACACTTAACTATGGTAAAATAATACCAAGCATAACTTATAAATTATTATACTTTCCCACATAAAACATAACTAAAGTAGAATAACACAAGTTAAGTAATTAATAAAACATAAGTAATATTACTAAGTCAACTGACATCAAATGCACAGAAGATTCTGTCATTGTTACAAGTATATACAACGATAATTCTCTCTCAGGTACATTAACATTAACGACTAGTTGTTAACGACATTAACAGAGCCATACATTATTAAACAATGGCAGCAGCTTTGATCTAGCCATGGCGCATTAGCGGGGAAATTAAGGTGGCAACAGTTGGCAACGACGATGGGAATATTTCGTCTAGAAGATTGGTAGCAGTGGAACAAGAATGATTGTCTTTTTAGAGGACAATTCATTGTTGAGACTGCTAATTTCTGTTGAAGGAAATATTATGTAGTCAAATAAAACTACAACCTTCATTACGTTGTTTATGTCACATTATTAAAAAGAAAACTTGGTATTTTTTACATAATTATTGTTTATTGTGGAAAACTCACAAACCAAACCAATAGAGTTAGTTCAGAATATATGTTTACATTTATTTGAATTATTTTTACACGTACACTTTCTCCGGGTGGAAACAGAAAATGGAAAATGTTTACCAATTAACATTGTCAAATCATAAGATGAAAAAAATTAAAGAATTTTAAAAACTATCTTGAATTGTTTAGTTTTCCTGTGAACTTAATCTTTTTATGAAATTTATTTCGAGAAGCTTTTCGAATCATACCATCTCCACTGGGAATATATTGGTCGGCGATCGCCTCTAAAAACGGAAAATCACATTGAACTATCGAGCTGAAGTTATATAAGCAGAAAACATAGTTACCAATGCCCAGTGGACACCAGAAGGGGGGGGGGTTGGGGAGGAGAGTAGGGGGTGGTTTCCATGGCAACGGCCACCATCCTCTCTCTATCTGTCACCGATATATTCCATTAATATTAATAATCAACATCCACGGAATGGGAATGTTTTCACCTTAAAATGTCCTCCTGATAATAAATCCTTTTCTAGTACCCGTACAGATGTTGTTGTTAAACATTAATGTACATTAATACATTACGTAAGAAGTAACTATATTTTGATAACGTTCTTGATAAACTCTTGTGTTAATCTGAAATTTATATTAACAATAATGATACTCAAATTGAATAAAAATAAACGTATGAAATTTTGTTTTTCTTTCTTATTATAGCATACCTATTGCGTTTTAAATGATTTAAGGAGATTTAAGTTATGGAAAGTATTTTAAGAAGAAAGGAAGCTAATTGAAAGTTTAAGTTTAACCTATATTCTTGTCCCAGATGATTGCGATAGAAAATATTAAAAAAAAATTCAACTGGAAAAAATTGGTCAGTTCATCCTACGGTCTTTCATCAGATTCGTTAGATTTCGTAAGTTATTCTTTTGACAAATTTTAATCTGAGTTGTAAGTCTCCAGTACACAGTTTACTCTGTACAACCTTTGTTTACCGCAAAGGAATGTTTTAAATTCTAACATGACGACAAATAAGTTAGTTATCCTAGTGTCACCTTTTATATTTAAACTTAAATTAAGATCTAAGCTACGTCTTTACTTGATAGCTTAGTATAGAAAGAATTAAGATAATTCTTTCTACAATTGTTACTTCATCTTAAGAAAGCAGAGACAACATAACTGAACAATAACACCTTTGATTTTAGACTACTTACTCGCTCTCCTGCCCACTGACAAGTGTTGTCTATCAAACCAGACCAATATACAAGCCACAACTATAAATTGATTAGTAACTCTCTAATTTACCCACTTAAAAAAAAAAAAAAAAAAAAAAAAAAAAAAAAAAAAACATCTGATTCAGAAGGGAAATACTTATATGCGTATCTCAGAAAAGGTCAGATATTGTTTAAGGTAAGGTTTTTTAACTGCCTTTGGTCATTGAGCTATTATGTAATGTTCCTGACAAATAAATCAGCTGCTATTTGTCAGTAACAAAGCTACACCTCACCTGATCCATCACAATAATACTTTAGTCATTCTCACCTTAAAATACGTCCCATGTCGGACGTCGGTATTTCAAGAAATTAAATGAAATTTGGTAGTAGGCCTACTACAGATAAAAACTTACTAGAGTATTTTTTACGAAATCCTAAAACCAAAATTTATACCATCTATCTATATTTGTAGTTTTCATACAAATTTAGACAGTAAAAATAGTGAATATATTTGTCAATGCTTTGATGGTTTTTGTGATGTCCAAATAAACAGGCTAGATGAAATTAGTTTAAAATTTTCAAGTACTAATTGAATGTTTAGTATTTTTCATAAAAAATTATCCTTACATAGGATTACGATTATTATTTATACATTAGTAAAAAACGCTGTTTTTGTATTATTTAAATTGTTGTTTACACCCTCATAAAAAGTACTGATATATATTATTCCTCTTTATCTCCTCCAACAGAGTACAATTCTTCCGGGAAGTTCCTTTGGTTAATTTACAATCAATCTGCACTCTTGATTTGTTTCCAATAGTTATATTAGTTATTCCATCAACCAATATAATATAACCGAAACAATGACCCCGGTCCCCTCTCCCCCCCCCATCAACTCCCCCCCCCCCAATTCCTACCACACAATTTATCATCCAAAACGCCACCGCCGCTAAACCGCGCATTAATTTCGGCTATCCATTTTGCCCAACCTTTGGTTTGACCCGGGCTGTTATTACCTCATGACTGGACAACGTTTATAATATTAATATCCTTCTGGACATTAGTCAAAAGTCTGGCTCTTTTTGTTGTTATATTTGTAAGCACACACATGAATGGTTGCTTTTTGCATGGCAGTATGACCGTTTAGTTTCAGTTTTTAGATCGCCTCAAAAGCAAACTGGCCTTATAACAGTTATTGATGTTTTAGAAGCTAATAAAGTTATAATAAAATGCCACTATCAAAAACAAAAACTAAAGCGAACTAGGAATAGGCCTATATCTTTTTAAAGTCCTTCGTTTCAGATAAAAAGTATTAGATTTTTCACCAATTAAATTCAATCGTGTTTCAAATACTCTTTAGTTGAATCCAACTTTAAGTTAACATGTTACATTATTAAAACTAATGTGATTTATAGTTTATTTTAACTAC